>CM051234.1:631182266-631279341 GCA_027917425.1 Gastrophryne carolinensis | reverse complement strand
TCCATATCCATGCCTGTCAGCATTCTTAGGTCCTCTGCTTCCTCACCAAGGAGCCACCATACTCTGGAATCCAGATGAGAGATACATGTAAATCACCATGCCACATTCATTGGGGCCAACCCCAGGCCACCCCAAAAACAAATACTACCCTACTCCCACCCAGCCATCCCACCCACACCCCTACAGGTGCACTAACCTCCCCATACATAGGGTGTACACTGACACCTATCGCATACATTAAGGCCTCTGTGGTCAGCCATCCCTACACCCCTCAAATAATGGATAGTAGATACAAACCTTCTATAAACAAAATGATCCCCTTCCTCAGTCTCCGCATGCCTTCATACTCCTCAATGTATCGGATCCTTGATACTCACCATAATTCTGACGGGCCTTCCAACACCACCCTATAGACAGGAAACAAAACACACAGAAAAGAAGGGGGGGGGGGGAACCCCAGACCACCAGACCACTTATTCTCTGCCCAAGAAAGGAGTGAAACTAAAGTCAATGTTTAAACCTCCCGGGGACATGCTACTCAGCCTGTAGATCC
Organism: Gastrophryne carolinensis; assembly: GCA_027917425.1. Taxonomy (NCBI): domain Eukaryota; kingdom Metazoa; phylum Chordata; class Amphibia; order Anura; family Microhylidae; genus Gastrophryne; species Gastrophryne carolinensis. Next base: position 631,278,788 of record CM051234.1, on the reverse strand, counting down.
ATTCTATTTCACGTTGAAGCAGTTTTCTCACCGGGTTACCCCCTCTACTATCCACGGGTATCTGGTCCACAAAATAGACCTTAGTGCCCAGCCACTTGCCTCCATGAACTTTGAGGAAGTGTGCTGCCACAGGTGTCAACACATTAACAACAGTTTATTCGAATACCTCAGAGTAGATCACCCTAGGATACCCACCCTGTATACTCGACCCAAAGGTGCATAAAAACATGCTTAAACCACCAGGCAGACCTATTGTGGCAGGGGTGGGAAGCCTGACGGAATTTGCGGTGTGTATTGATAGACGATGTTCTGCAACCCCACGTTGCCACACTTGATTCTTACATAAGGGATACGACTGACATCCTGAATAGGCTGAATTCCATGGTGGTGCCAGAAAATACGATCTTGGTGACGTGTGACATCGAGTCACTATACACAAACATCACCCATGAATTGGCAGGTACCTCAGTTAAATACTACCTAGAAACAGAGTCGATCGAGAATAGACCTATGCATGGGTTCATTCTAGAATTACTTAATTTTGTTTTAACCCATAATGCATTTACGTTTGATGGTGGTTATTACAAACAGATTAAGGGCATAGCGATGGGTGCCAGGTGTGCACCGGCGGTCGCGAACCTCTTCCTGGGGTGGTGGGAGCGGGAGGTTAGTCTGGGGGGGAATCGAATGACCTGTACCATTCCCATATTCTGGGATGGTACAGGTATATCGATGACCTCCTGATATTATGGCATGGACCTAGACTATTATGTGAGGATTTTGTGGGTAGGTTGAACCAGAACCCATATAATATACACCTCACGTACACCATGTCACAGAGCATGGTGGAATTTCTGGACATTAGGATCACGTTGGAAGAGGATGGGTCCTTGTCGACCAAGCTGTTTCGTAAACCTACAGCCACCAATAATCTCCTGCATTTCTCCAGCTTTCACCCCAGAAGCTTGAAAGAAGGTATACCAGTGGGGGCAGATGCTGAGGGTTCGGCGCAATTGCTCCAGGGAGGAAGAGTTCAATCAGGAGGTGAAGAATATGAGGACCCCGATTTAAGAAACGAGGTTATCCGAGAAGGGTTGTTGACAAAGCAACACGACGTTGCGCATGACACCGCGAGAGAAGAGCTGTTGAAGTACAGGGAGAGGAGACACGATAGGAAGGTGAGATATGTCCTCCACGTATCATAATGATTGGAATAAACTTAGGGGGATATTCAAGACGCACTGGAGAGTGTTACAAACTGACCCTCGGCTGGCGGCAGTTACACAGGGGGGACCTTCGATGACAGCCAAAAGAGCTCCAAATCTGAGAGACAGACTATGTAAGAGCCACTACAGACGCTCAACTACATGGCTGGGCAGGATGAGGATGGGAGGTTGCCAGCCATGTGGGAGATGCAATGTGTGTTCAGCGGTGGTGAGAACAGATAGGATTATGAATATGCAGACACGGGAGGCGTATAAGATTAGGCAACACCTTACATGTAGGGCAGTAGGTGTTATTTATGTTATCTTATGCCCCGTGTATGAAGTATTATGTAGGTGAAACTAAAAAATATGGCCAAATTGCGTATACAGCAGCATATGTCGAATGTCAGGTTGGCAGCAAGGGATGAACAAATGGGAAAGGTGTTGACACTGTGGCAGCACACTTCCTCAAAGTTCATGGAGGCAAGTGGCTGGGCACTAAGGTCTATTTTGTGGACCAGATACCCGTGGATAGTAGAGGGGGGTAACCCGGTGAGAAAAACTGCTTCAACGTGAAATAGAATGGATCTACAGGCTGAGTAGCATGTCCCCGGGAGGTTTAAACATTGACTTTAGTTTCACTCCTTTCTTGGGCAGAGAATAAGTGGTCTGGTGGTCTGGGGTTCTCCCCCCCCCCACCCCCCCCCCCTTCTTTTCTGTGTGTTTTGTTTCCTGTCTATAGGGTGGTGTTGGAAGGCCCGTCAGAATTATGGTGAGTATCAAGGATCCGATACATTGAGGAGTATGAAGGCATGCGGAGACTGAGGAAGGGGATCATTTTGTTTATAGAAGGTTTGTATCTACTATCCATTATTTGAGGGGTGTAGGGATGGCTGACCACAGAGGCCTTAATGTATGCGATAGGTGTCAGTGTACACCCTATGTATGGGGAGGTTAGTGCACCTGTAGGGGTGTGGGTGGGATGGCTGGGTGGGAGTAGGGTAGTATTTGTTTTTGGGGTGGCCTGGGGTTGGCCCCAATGAATGTGGCATGGTGATTTACATGTATCTCTCATCTGGATTCCAGAGTATGGTGGCTCCTTGGTGAGGAAGCAGAGGACCTAAGAATGCTGACAGGCATGGATATGGATGTGAGGTTGAGGATGATGGCTGGATACAATGATCATCGGTGTGAAGAACAGGATGACGACTATACTAACAAAGAAAGAACTTTGGAATAGTTGTTGGGTGCAACAGGATGCCACACCCCCCCTAACCCCCCCCCCCCCCCCCCCCTTATTTCTTCGCATCGCCCCCCCCCCCCTCCCCCCCTCTCCCCTCTCCCCGCTCCCCCCACCCCCCCCTCTCCCCTCCTCTCCCCTCCCCCCTCCCTCCCTCCCCTCCTCCCTCTGCTGACCAGAGTATATGTGTTTTACATCCATATGATGGGAGTATTATACTCATGATATTAATAGTTGCATGGTGGACTATGTTTGTATATATAGTGCATATCATTCAGAGAACATGATTGGAGATTATAGATAGTACTGGCTCCGATATTGAAGCTGTGTAGGTTATATGGTTATTGGTGTGATGTATTGTATACGTATGGGCTGCTGGGCTTGTTCATGGGTAGTGGGTGGTCCCAGGAGTATCGTGGGTGGGGGGTGGCGGGTTTGGGTGGTGAGGCATCTGCCCTGCTGGATGGTATGGCTGGGAGGGGGTATGAGAGGGGTGCGTCCTCGTTTGGTGGAGCGCACTCACTATTATGGCACATAAATGTGTGTTTTGGTGGGTGCGCCCCACCGACCGGAATAGACGCGGCCCGGACAGTTCAGATGGTGCCTGTGTGGGAGGGGCATGGTATGGATTGATGGGGCCATATTCATCCAGTAGGTTTGTGGGCGGATGGATGGGATGCGGCGGCTCCGCCCGGTGGAGCGCACTCACTGCGTTGGCACACACTGTGCTTCCGGGAGTGTGCGCTCCACCGGCCGGAAGTGAGGCGCACATGGGACCCAGCGTCACTTCCGCCAACGCGACCTGGGAGGGGTATTTAACTTGCCAGCACCCTCCATTTAATCACCCGAGCGAAGTGGTGGAGGGCCACGCAGCGCGCCGGTGAGGTAAGTGGGGAGGAAAGAGGGCGTTTTTCTAATGGTTCATTGAGAGTATCCATTGTTGTTTATCTGTGTACACCATATGTGTGAGTGGCGCTCATGAGAATTCATATAGCACTTACTAGGATTTGTTAGAGCAGCTGCACCTTTCTCTTGCACTTAGCACTTTGTAGTTTGCATGGTTGCACGGTTTATGTTGCTAGTACTGCGAGTTTTTAGCAGTACTGTGTGTCACTGATATATAGAGCACTGCTCAATTAGGCACTAGGCACCTTATGCACTTAGCACTTTCCATGAGCGCCCCCACAGTATGAGCTGTATACGTTTTTATTGATTATGAAGCAATTGATTGTCTATATTTGATTATTATTTAGCCCTGGCGTTCCTCCCCACTGTTATTGTGTGTTTTTAATTAAGTGTTTTTTAACTGTATGTGTATTTGTGGTTATGTGTATTGAGTACTATGTATTAATTTCCTGTGTTCTAATAAATTGGCTATGACATGTAGCAGTGTGCAATTAGTATATGTGGACTGATTGGTTGGCCAGCCCTGGGGCACACCTAAGTTAGAGGATTGTCAGGAGTAGGTCCCTTTAATTAGCACCTGGTGTATTGGAGTTCATGTTGGTGGTGCACACCATATAAGTATAATTGTGTTTGGGATACTGGGGCAGGCCCTGTTGTAGGGACCTTGGAGGTGTTGCACACCATTATTATCCATCATGAATTTTGACCACATGGAAAGTGGTTGGTCTGATAAGCTTATATCTTTGAAAAGTGGATGTGTAGTGGAGGAGGTGAGTCAGAGAAAGGAAGGACACCCCATTAATGATTTATTACATCTGATCAAACGCACTAGACGTGAATATTTAAAAGTATGGTGGAATATCAGTAGTTTGGAGATATATAGAGAAGAAAAGATGGTGCCAAGGGGACTTGAGAATACAAATTTTCCCGGCATGGGAGGTCACCCCGGAGTTCAGAATGGAGTGGGAAGGAGTATTAACAACTTGCTCACTTGCCCTGATTGACATGTTGATCAAGGAGGATAAAAGGATTCTAGAAGGTATTAAGGTACGGTTGCAGGAGCTATATGCAGAGTTTGATGCTATTCAAGAGACAGAAAGGGTGAGTAGATTCAAAGACTCATTGCAGAAAGAGTTAGACAAATATGAGGAGGAAGTCATGGAGAACAAAAAGAGGAAATTGCACAGGGATAGGTCGGATGTGATCAATGGCGTTGTATTCAGGTGGAGTCACCATGGTAACAGTAGAGGAGGGAGGTACAGAGTCCCTCGGAGATCCCCTGAGCGGAGATCATCCGATCGGAGGAAACAGTATCAGGATAGTGATAAGTATGGTCGGATGCAATATAGAAGACGTAGATCCCGCCTCGAATACACCATCTTCATCATACAATACGTCTGACACCTCCTCGGCGGATGTCAGTTTTTTTAGAGATAAACCATACAGACGCACGAGGAGGGGGAAACACAAAAAGAGGGGATATTGGAGATCAGGGGGACAGAGGAAGAGATCAGAGCACATGGGCTCATCATCGCCTGAGGCCGTTGGAAATGAGGCGGAAGCGCCCATTATCACCTCGGGCTCAGGGACGCAGACGGATGGGCTCGGAATTGAAAATCATTAACTTAACTGATGAGCCCCTTACGGAGGTTCAAGAACGAGTCTTATCCAAGGGATTAAGTTTTTCTCCTACTAACCCTATTGATAAATTCACTGCCATAAAGGACCTCTATTTATTCTGCAGACGGTTGTCTTTGAAATGTATATTTTCAGATGATGTTCAGCATACACAGGAACCCCCTTGGGACTTAAGAGAGGAACAAGCACTGATGGACCTGCAGTCCCTGGCCAGGGAACAAGATAATTACAGATTGGACATTGAGGAGATGGAGGAACTAGGGACACATGAGTCCAGGATCAAACAGTTGAAGAGGCCGTCGACGTTTGTACCGTCATGGTCAAACTTTCCTGCACTACAGCTGTTCTACTCACTGGTGAGTCAGGATATAAAAGCATTAACCCCGAATAGACGGGATCAGAATCTATCCAAGGAGGAGAGAGAAGCCCTCCGGTTGTTTACAGAACAAAGAGGGAATCATTATCAAAGAGGCGGATAAGGGGGGCAATATAGTGATTCAGACGCAGGAACAGTATGTGGAGGAGATCAAGAGACAACTGAAAGATGAGAAGACGTATGCTAAGCTGCCAGGCAATCCCACCCCACAGTATAAGGAGGAGTATAGAAAGATCATTGAGGGAGCTAGGGAAGAGGGCATCATTAACAACAGTTTATTCGAATACCTCAGAGTAGATCACCCTAGGATACCCACCCTGTATACTCGACCACAAGGTGCATAAAAACATGCTTAAACCACCAGGCAGACCTATTGTGGCAGGGGTGGGAAGCCTGACGGAATTTGCGTGTGTATTGATAGACGATGTTCTGCAACCCCACGTTGCCACACTTGATTCTTACATAAGGGATACGACTGACATCCTGAATAGGCTGAATTCCATGGTGGTGCCAGAAAATACGATCTTGGTGACGTGTGACATCGAGTCACTATACACAAACATCACCCATGAATTGGCAGGTACCTCAGTTAAATACTACCTAGAAACAGAGTCGATCGAGAATAGACCTATGCATGGGTTCATTCTAGAATTACTTAATTTTGTTTTAACCCATAATGCATTTACGTTTGATGGTGGTTATTACAAACAGATTAAGGGCATAGCGATGGGTGCCAGGTGTGCACCGGCGGTCGCGAACCTCTTCCTGGGGTGGTGGGAGCGGGAGGTAGTCTGGGGGGAATCGAATGACCTGTACCATTCCCATATTCTGGGATGGTACAGGTATATCGATGACCTCCTGATATTATGGCATGGACCTAGACTATTATGTGAGGATTTTGTGGGTAGGTTGAACCAGAACCCATATAATATACACCTCACGTACACCATGTCACAGAGCATGGTGGAATTTCTGGACATTAGGATCACGTTGGAAGAGGATGGGTCCTTGTCGACCAAGCTGTTTCGTAAACCTACAGCCACCAATAATCTCCTGCATTTCTCCAGCTTTCACCCCAGAAGCTTGAAAGAAGGTATACCAGTGGGGCAGATGCTGAGGGTTCGGCGCAATTGCTCCAGGGAGGAAGAGTTCAATCAGGAGGTGAAGAATATGAGGACCCGATTTAAGAAACGAGGTTATCCGAGAAGGGTTGTTGACAAAGCAACACGACGTGCGCATGACACCGCGAGAGAAGAGCTGTTGAAGTACAGGGAGAGGAGACACGATAGGAAGGTGAGATATGTCTCCACGTATCATAATGATTGGAATAAACTTAGGGGGATATTCAAGACGCACTGGAGAGTGTTACAAACTGACCCTCGGCTGGCGGCAGTTACACAGGGGGGACCTTCGATGACAGCCAAAAGAGCTCCAAATCTGAGAGACAGACTATGTAAGAGCCACTACAGACGCTCAACTACATGGCTGGGCAGGATGAGGATGGGAGGTTGCCAGCCATGTGGGAGATGCAATGTGTGTTCAGCGGTGGTGAGAACAGATAGGATTATGAATATGCAGACACGGGAGGCGTATAAGATTAGGCAACACCTTACATGTAGGGCAGTAGGTGTTATTTATGTTATCTTATGCCCGTGTATGAAGTATTATGTAGGTGAAACTAAAAATATGGCCAAATTGCGTATACAGCAGCATATGTCGAATGTCAGGTTGGCAGCAAGGGATGAACAAATGGGAAAGGTGTTGACACCTGTGGCAGCACACTTCCTCAAAGTTCATGGAGGCAAGTGGCTGGGCACTAAGGTCTATTTTGTGGACCAGATACCCGTGGATAGTAGAGGGGGTAACCCGGTGAGAAAACTGCTTCAACGTGAAATAGAATGGATCTACAGGCTGAGTAGCATGTCCCCGGGAGGTTTAAACATTGACTTTAGTTTCACTCCTTTCTTGGGCAGAGAATAAGTGGTCTGGTGGTCTGGGGTTCCCCCCCCCCCCCCCCCTTCTTTTCTGTGTGTTTTGTTTCCTGTCTATAGGGTGGTGTTGGAAGGCCCGTCAGAATTATGGTGAGTATCAAGGATCCGATACATTGAGGAGTATGAAGGCATGCGGAGACTGAGGAAGGGGATCATTTTGTTTATAGAAGGTTTGTATCTACTATCCATTATTTGAGGGGTGTAGGGATGGCTGACCACAGAGGCCTTAATGTATGCGATAGGTGTCAGTGTACACCCTATGTATGGGGAGGTTAGTGCACCTGTAGGGGTGTGGGTGGGATGGCTGGGTGGGAGTAGGGTAGTATTTGTTTTTGGGGTGGCCTGGGGTTGGCCCCAATGAATGTGGCATGGTGATTTACATGTATCTCTCATCTGGATTCCAGAGTATGGTGGCTCCTTGGTGAGGAAGCAGAGGACCTAAGAATGCTGACAGGCATGGATATGGATGTGAGGTTGAGGATGATGGCTGGATACAATGATCATCGGTGTGAAGAACAGGATGACGACTATACTAACAAAGAAAGAACTTTGGAATAGTTGTTGGGTGCAACAGGATGCCACACCCCCCCTAACCCCCCCCCCCCCCCTTATTTCTTCGCATCGCCCCCCCCCCCTCCCCCCTCTCCCCTCTCCCCCCTCCCCCCCCCCCCCCCTCTCCCCTCCTCTCCCCTCCCCCCCTCCCTCCCCCCCTCCTCCCTCTGCTGACCAGAGTATATGTGTTTTACATCCATATGATGGGAGTATTATACTCATGATATTAATAGCTGCATGGTGGACTATGTTTGTATATATAGTGCATATCATTCAGAGAACATGATTGGAGATTATAGATAGTACTGGCTCCGATATTGAAGCTGTGTAGGTTATATGGTTATTGGTGTGATGTATTGTATACGTATGGGCTGCTGGGCTTGTTCATGGGTAGTGGGTGGTCCCAGGAGTATCGTGGGTGGGGGTGGCGGGTTTGGGTGGTGAGGCATCTGCCCTGCTGGATGGTATGGCTGGGAGGGGGTATGAGAGGGGTGCGTCCTCGTTTGGTGGAGCGCACTCACTATTATGGCACATAAATGTGTGTTTTGGTGGGTGCGCCCCACCGACCGGAATAGACGCGGCCCGGACAGTTCAGATGGTGCCTGTGTGGGAGGGGCATGGTATGGATTGATGGGGCCATATTCATCCAGTAGGTTTGTGGGCGGATGGATGGGATGCGGCGGCTCCGCCCGGTGGAGCGCACTCACTGCGTTGGCACACACTGTGCTTCCGGGAGTGTGCGCTCCACCGGCCGGAAGTGAGGCGCACATGGGACCCAGCGTCACTTCCGCCAACGCGACCTGGGAGGGGTATTTAACTTGCCAGCACCCTCCATTTAATCACCCGAGCGAAGTGGTGGAGGGCCACGCAGCGCGCCGGTGAGGTAAGTGGGGAGGAAAGAGGGCGTTTTTCTAATGGTTCATTGAGAGTATCCATTGTTGTTTATCTGTGTACACCATATGTGTGAGTGGCGCTCATGAGAATTCATATAGCACTTACTAGGATTTGTTAGAGCAGCTGCACCTTTCTCTTGCACTTAGCACTTTGTAGTTTGCATGGTTGCACGGTTTATGTTGCTAGTACTGCGAGTTTTTAGCAGTACTGTGTGTCACTGATATATAGAGCACTGCTCAATTAGGCACTAGGCACCTTATGCACTTAGCACTTTCCATGAGCGCCCCCACAGTATGAGCTGTATACGTTTTTATTGATTATGAAGCAATTGATTGTCTATATTTGATTATTATTTAGCCCTGGCGTTCCTCCCCACTGTTATTGTGTGTTTTTAATTAAGTGTTTTTTAACTGTATGTGTATTTGTGGTTATGTGTATTGAGTACTATGTATTAATTTCCTGTGTTCTAATAAATTGGCTATGACATGTAGCAGTGTGCAATTAGTATATGTGGACTGATTGGTTGGCCAGCCCTGGGGCACACCTAAGTTAGAGGATTGTCAGGAGTAGGTCCCTTTAATTAGCACCTGGTGTATTGGAGTTCATGTTGGTGGTGCACACCATATAAGTATAATTGCATACAGTGAAAATGGATTGATGGAATGTGAGCAAACTTACCCAGGAGCCATCTACCAGATAATTCTCCTGACTCAAACTGACGAAATAAGCCGGGGCTGGACCAAACACTGCTTGTATGTTGTGTGAGTGGCACATCTTGCGGTTCCTGCAACCAAATATAAAATAATTACACAAAGCAAAGGTAACCGACTAAAACAATAACTCCTACAACAAATTAAGATTCAAGTTCAACAATCCAAATATAATTCACAAAGGACATAAGTCTAAAAAAATATAGCAATTATATGGATATGTGGGAAAATAAATCTTTACATGCTAAGGACTAATTAAGGTCAGCATTAAAATGCATCTAGAAGGCATACATGAAATGTATTGATTCAGGTATGCATTGCTATACAATTTATAGCCTCGGCCATGCTGATACATGCAATGCCTTGGTGGTAAAGGCGCGCAGACTCCTCCACATAGCCGCAAAACATGTTCAACAATAGCAATCCGTGCCCTCAAAGGTCCCGTAAGTGGATTGGAAATGAAACGGATTTATAGGGTGGTGATCCGTCGGAAATCAGCTCTCTGAATCAGACGGAAACCCATCCCAACAACGGAAGTTATCTGAACAAACTAAAAATTTCCGATTTTGTTTGGAAAATGATCCGAACTAACAGAAATGTTCCGATTTGCTTCCGTTCATCGAAAGCGCATTCCCGGACGTTTGTATGAATGAAAAATGAATGAAAAAAAAAACAAAAAAAGACTAACACCCACCCAAACTTTCACAGACAGCTACGGAAGTCCAGATGAATGTGTCTTTGAATCGAGGCTTATATGTATGGGTTCTTATTAGTTAACTGACATGTCCTATTTATGCCCAGGTTCCTACACCTGGTATAGCTTCAAAATTCTCCTTCCAAAGCAAAACATTTAACCAAAGTTCTTAAAGCGCTCTATATTTTCACTGACCTTCTGTCTACTTTTGTGCATACTGTAGAAGGCCCCCCCAGGTAACTTCTACACTCTACTCTAAGGCCTGTTTAGATTTTTGTAGGGTGGTCTCCTCTACAGGCCACCTGCTGTCTTCTTACCAAAAAAGATTAGCCCTTAAGCTCTAACTTTTGGTTGCCACAAAAGCTAGTTCTGCTTTGCAATGTCATCTATCCAAACTGGCTGCAATGGGCCACATTTTGACTGGAAAACTTGGGGCATTCTTGGAATGAAGCTCTAGTCTATGTCCATTTCAAGCTCAGTATATTACTTTCAGGTCACACTCGTGGCTCTTCATTGATACCCCTCTTCTCATAGTGACAAAGACACCACTGCAAAAATACAATTCTGTGAAATACTCACCTGTAGAATTGGTATTATACGCATACAGCACGTCCTGCTCCATCTATAATAATTACACATGGGTAATACTCCGCCAGAGGGCACTGTTCACTGCAGACATGCAAAAACAGGCTCCTCCCGGCCCTTCATATACCCAGGGACCTCCCACAAATCCCCAGTATTGAAAAGCAGTGAGAAAAGAAGCCGCGAGAAACCAACCACCAACTGGTAACAATAGTAATGATAACAATCACCATACAGGGGATCCAGAAAAATGTAAAACCAGGGTGGGGTGGAGCAGGACGTACTGTATGCTTATAATACCAATTCTACAGGTCAGTATTTCACAGAATTGTATTATTCTAAGCATACAGCACGTCCTGCTCCATCTATAATAATTACACATGGGACATCCAATAGCAGTGTCCATAAAGTAGGGTGGGATGGGATCCCCCCCAAAAAAGGCACAGCAGACAGTAAAGGCGCTGTCACCTGCAAAACTTTGCTACCAAGTACGACATGAGCAAAGGCTCTAATGTCAATCCCATAACAAAACCTTTGAAAAGGTATGAACAGAGACAAGCAACGGTCTAGCAACTTATTCAACAGAAAACCTGGTGCTGAAGGGCCAAAGGTAACCAAACACCAATATAACGGAATAAACGAGAGAGGGAGAATCTTCCCCCTAACAGGAATAGGCCAGTGTAACGGCCCAACCAGCCCACAGGCAACAGAAGCCTCGGTAAAACTTAGAACTTTCCCCAACGGGGAAATGAAAACTGGTCTCCCGTCAGACAGGCGGGGATACTGACCCCTTCATTAACAAGGATCAGCAAGAAGCCGAAACCTTTACTCAGGACCAGGAAGGCAACCATCCAAGTAAGATCAGTCCAAAGGGCGCATTGGCCCTGGAAGAAAACAAGATCAGGCGCATACATAAGGAGGCGCCCGCAGACCCCAAAGGGCATCAGTCCCCCTAAGGGACCCCTTACTTCAGCATTATTAAGAATAGGGCCCATAGGCAGACTAAAAGGACTTAAATAATGATCATAAAACACCACTTGGACAAGGGGTCCGGCGTAAGGTGGAATACCACCACGTAATGGTGTGTATATAGATATATATATATATATATATATATATATATAACGAGCGAAGGCTAAGTAATCAGATCCACCTTCTCAGGCACACGCCTGACTGAAGCAAGAGCGCCCGGAGAAGCGACTTGGACTACAAAACAGCTCAGACAGCATCCAGAATAAGTCCCAAGGGAACAATCTGCAGGGCAAACAGAATGAAAATTGATCCCAACAGGGACCATAGAACTACTTGTGAGATGCACCTAAGCAATCCCCAAGAGAACTCCTCACAAGGAAGACAGAACCAGACTCCTACAGGAAGACAGCCAGGACAGAACCTGAACCTTCAGAGTACCTAGATGGGGAGCCAACCCCAACCTATGCTGTAATGACTCTAGAACCCTGGGAACATCCAACAGGGAAGAGACCAAGAGCCATGCCAAACAATATGGGTATACCATAAACCACAATAGACGGAGGAAGAGGAAGCCAAGGAAGCTTGCTCCTAGCCCCCTATACACCAAGTCACCCAGAAGATAAGCCCGTCTCCAAGGGGTGAACGAATCAGCTGTCAAGCCCCAGACTAGAGTCTGTATATTGGGACGACAAAAGAAGGGGCCTGACAAGGGCAGAACCGCACTCCTGAGAGAGCGTACAGGTCAGCAGACCTCAGCAGAAGCATCTGCGAACCACAGTTCACTAGGCCACCCAGGGGCCATCAATCTCACGGGTCTCTTTATCAGCACAACTGTGCGCAGAACCCCACATAGTAGGGTGAACGAAGAGAGGCATATAAAATAGAGAGGCATATAAAATAGAAAGTCTATGCATAATTTTACTAAGCCCCCATGACCAGAGTCAGAATATTCTGGGACAGTAAAAACAAGGACGGAGCCCCTGTGGTATAAGCGAGACCCAACAGAGCCACCCTAGTTGGCTCTCAGAGCGACACCAGGATAGCATAACCTGCCACTGAAGGCATCCATTGGGGCGAATACCGCTGAGAAGCAGGGGGCGTAGACCCCCGCCCAAATCAGGATCAGGAACCCTCCAGAGGGATCATCCTGCTTCAAGCTCCAGACCAATAATAAAACAGGCCATTGTCTTCCAACAGGCCAAGAGTCCCCAAATAGACAGGTCCTAAAAGAAGAGAAGTCCAGCCGTATAGAGTCAACGGAAGGCTCACCGTTTCAACAAACCAGTAGGTAAGATGGACCGTCTAAGGGACCCTACCTAGGAACCACGGGGGGTTTTGGAAGAAACCCCCCCCCCCGCCAACCTGCGAGACTTGGTACCCAAGGTGACCATTCACAGGAAGATGCAAGCAAAGAAGGGGGTGCCCCCTGACAGGGCCCTTGAATATGATCAGCTCAAGAGGAACCACCTTACCAAGGGGGAATGAGCACAGACCAAGCCCCAGGGGTGCTGGAACCCCATGTAGGATCAATAACCTACTGTGCCGAAGAGCCCAAGGGCTCGGTATATAAGGGACATCATCTGATACGCCACCAACGGGCCCACCAGCTGCAATCCTGCCTGGTGAAAGTAAGATGTCAGCAAAGGGGGACAGAGCCCCCGTAACCAGGAGTCCACTTGTTGCCAAGGAAGAAGGCTCAAGCCTGAACCAAATCCAAGGAATGGAGATAGCGGATAAGGGACCCTGAGGGATTGAGGTGACTGAGCACCCAGCCAGTAACTCCCAGGGGACACCGCCGGCCGACCAATCCACTCGGCCTGACGTAGAGATTGGGGAGTAAGGAAAGACGACCTGGTAGATCCTAATGCGGACGCCCCCCCCCCAGGCATGTCCGAGACATCACCCCCATTCGTGCCATGGCGAGTAGCCTGGGAGCGAAAGAGAGGCCACCAACAATGCCTCAATCCGCAGGGTTGGTCCTGCAACACCGCCTAGTAACGGTCTTGGTGTCCAGCAGACACAGGGGGAACTAAGAAGATCTAGAACTCCACAGGAGGCCGGAAGCACCCCTTGCACAGGGCGCCTGTGTCCCAAGACAGAGATGTCATATAGGGACTACCTGTGAGAGTAGAATTGCCAGGCCTACCATAGGCCAGCGTGGTCCAGACTGCCTCATACTGTTGAGGGAAGGAGGAAGGTTAATATAGAGGCCATAGCCCCATTCTGTTAAGGGCAACCTGTAAGTAAGCCCAAACTCTGTAGGCCCAGTACGGCCTGCACCAATTCCTGAGGGGAAAACAGGGGCTAGAAGCACCCTGACAACCACTGAGAGGGACCGCCCAGCAAATGCTATCCTGTGTCCAGGGGAACTACCTCCTGGAACCACCAGAAGGAGAAGGTACATTCCTAGATGGGAGACAGCTGCTGCAGCAGTACCCTCGCCCAGAAGGGCGAGGGCGTCCCTTCATGCTTGGGAGGTCTTGGCAGATTTGGACCTAGTCCTGCCAGAGGGCCCAGGGCATTGCCTGCCCACCCCATGGTGGAAATCCACACCGAACAGTTGGAAGCCCACCTCAGGTTCGCATTTGACACTAATGTAGGGAGGTGGAGGGGTGGTCCTGCCCCGGGGAGGCCGGAGCGGCCTTCTGCGCAGGGGTGCCTTACCCTTTTTCCCAAAAAGGTCCAAACGGGCCCCAAATAGTCACCATCCTCTGAAGGGAAGGCCAGTGAGAGCCTTTTTCGTAGCATCGTCAGCACCCCACTGTCGCAGCCAGACCAGGCGGCGAATAGCTACCACAAGGGCAGAGGTTCTAGCACACATCTTAATGGTGTCATCCAGCGCTGAGAGGATGAACTTCACAAACACATCACAGTCTGATAGCGCATTAAACACCCCCCAGGGGAGGTCCTCAGGTTGGTGGTCAAGTACTTTTCTAACAAGAGTCCTGGCGGCCACCGCAGTGATGGACGCGGCACAGACCGGGCGCAGAGCCGTCCCTGCACACGAAAAGGCGTGTGAAGCCAGTCTGTCAATGCGCCGGTCCTCAGCATCCCGAAGGGTACGGTAATAAGGAGCCGTCATGAAGGGGGGGTTAGTAACCCCTATAATCGGTGCATCCACCACAAGAGGTGCTGACCAAAAATTAACCACATCAGGAGGGAAAGGGTACTTCCAATCCCAGACCCCTGGGACCCCTTTAAGTTTACAAGGCGATTCCCATTCTTGGGATATAAGATTCTGGAAATGATCCTGTTCCAGGAACTCCAAGCGCGGCGGCGCTGTGTGGAAACTCTCCTTCTTAGGCTTGGGAGCCTCTCCAGGAGGGGAGATTGACAAAACCTCAAAGATCTTAATAAGAATTTCATCTGTGTCACCCAAGAACCGGACCCATAATCATCACAGCTCCCGGGCATCTCATCCGAGGAGCCCGAATCTGAGAATAGCTCACCTTCCTCAAAAGGATCAAGGTCCTGCATATCAGCAGAGTCATCGGTATCGTTAGGAACCGGAGAACCAGGAGGCGTCAGGGACCGCTTCTTTCCTGGGCCCATACGCTCCGCCAATCCAGACAGCACCTGCTCCGCCGTAGGCAGCACGCGCGGCACGGCTTGCAGGTCATTCCCGCTCGAGTGAGACTCATCAGGAGTGAGGTTTAGGTCCGGGGAGACGGGTGTATTGAAGGGAGGTGCAGCCACTGGCAAACCTGATTGCAGGGTCAGTGCCTGTTCAGCACATGGTCCGCAGACCCGTGCTCTGTCAGCATCAGCATGGGGCTGAGCACACACCGCACACAGCCGGTCATGTCCCAGAGGGACCCCGGGTACATAATTCTGAGATGCCTCCATATGGTGATTATCAGAGCAGTATGCCCGCAGGGATTTACGCAATAGGCAACCCTGGATGCCCCAAGACCCGCTAGGAAGTGGGAGAATTTGTTATGTGGACCCGCTGTAATATATGTGAGGCCGGGAGAAGCCAACGAAGTCCTGGCGTCTGAAAGACATAATGGGACAAGAGGGGTGGTGTCAGTGCCATGCGCAGCCGAATAAACACATCGAACAATGCCGCCCGGAGGGCACTTACATGACCAAGGGAGGAGGCGGATCGCACCACGCGCGCGCGAAGATTGTCAAAATGGCGCCAAGCGCACCTCGAGGGGCGGGCCTGACCAGGCTGTGACGCGGAGCGCGTCATGCCGAGTCCCCGCTTCCCCCAAAGAGTGCAAAGCTCTAACCAACGAAAAAAGAAAGACAGTAGTGGATAGAAAGCGCATACATAAAGTTGCTGTCACGCTGGAAAAAGATGCTGCCGTCTGGGCAGTGCGCTAATGTTAATGAAAGGACAAACAGGCTCGCAACTGTGGAGCAAGGAGCGCGACACTGACAGTATAATAAAAGATCAAAGGCCTTAACGTGTTATATTGCACTAGGACTGCCACATATACCCCCCCCCTTTCTTTTCCCCCGAGCTACGGGAGGAAGCGAGGGAGAAGCGGACCAGCGTCCAGGGACTAACTCTGTGAGGGGCACGGGCAACAATGCGGGAGGGGCATCCACTAGAGGCTCACCATCGGCCTAACCGCCTACCCTATGGTGGGGGATTGCGGTGGAGCATGGCTCCGTTAAGCACACAAGGTGCTGCCTACCTTCACCCGACCGACGCAGCCCAGGCTGGGAGGCATATTCTTTTTAAAGAGGACGGGTGGAAATAGTCCCACAGGCCCACGGGCTGTAAAGCCCCGCTCGCCTGCGAGAGCGTGATACTTCATGTCTTCGCAGTTCAGCACTGCAGAGAAATCTGGGGATTTGTGGGAGATCCCTGGGTATATGAAGGGCCGGGAGGAGCCTGTTTTTGCATGTCTGCAGTGAACAGCTCCCTCTGGCGGAGTATTACCCATGTGTAATTATTATAGATGGAGCAGGACGTGCTGTATGCTTAGAATATTAGTCCAGGGTTTCTTAAATATTTATTGGTCTTCCCTTGCAATGTGGGGCATGGTCTACCCAAATTTTCAATTCATAGCCTGTACATTCTGACATTTTGTTGGCCTACTCAAGACAAGTTCAGCCTGCTAAACTGAAGAGCCTGTATCGGGGACAACCGCATAATTCGAGATTTCCCCAGGGTTGATGCAGGTCCGCATAGGAGGGGCTTAGGGAAGACCCCGAACTAGAGTCTAGATCCATGGAGGGACTTTCTGGTGTCCAAGGGAAAGGGAAAGTTTCACACACTCAGGCTCCCCGGCTTCAGGCAGCTGTCCAAGGCGGGTCCAGACTTTCAGAGAATAGTTGAACAAAAACAACTCACTCTCACCTCTCTAACGAGGAATCTGCCTCTTTTTATTAGGCAACTTGGCAACTTCCAGGTTAGGGGTCCCTGGCATGTTCAAGTGATACCCTTGGCACTCACCTCTGATTAGATTGGCCCCCATTAGATTGCCAGCTCTAAGGCCCCCTCAGATGGGAAGTGCAACAAAGATGCTCTATCAGCCCCCCTCGAGGGACAAGAACAGTACACTCACAGCAGTTCTGCTTCCAAGGGTTTTTATAGAGATTCTTTTATATGGAGATTCTCTCTCCGTCCCTAACAAGGGCAAGTGCAGTGTCCACTTCTCAGGCACAATCTCCTTCCTCTCCCAAACCTCAGTTAAGCTTCCTTCTCTAGTCACAAGTCTCCACCCCCTGAGCCACCCTTATATAGGTTCAGGAAGGAATCAGCATGAAGGTGAGCAGTCCCCATATGAATGCCCATTACCAACTGTTAAATTCTGTTAAACTGTTAAATTCTAATCCTATACTACCATCTAGTGGTCTAACTTTGTAACTACACATAAGTAAAATAAAACGAAACCCTGTGTACTTTTTTACCCACACAATCTATTAAAGTGGACCAAAACCCAGGATTTTGACTATCGTGGGTTTTGGTCCTTGCCCCTGGAGAAGCCCGATCAGGGGTGCCCCGCTGTGTGAAACCCCCCAGGTTGCCCGAACAAGCTCTCCGCCCACTAAGCCACCCTTATATAGGTCCAGGAACCAATCAGCATGAAGGTGCGCAGTCCCCAGATCTGAATGCTCATTGCCAACTGTTAAATTCTAATCTTATACTACCATCTAGTGGCCTAACTCTGTAACTAAACCTAAGTGAAATAAAATGAAACCTTGTGTACTTTTCTACCCACACTACCTAGTAAAGTGAACCAAAACCCAGGATTTTGACTATCCTGGGTTTTGGTCCCTGCTCCTGGGGCATGGGGGGTGCCCCGCTGTGTGAAACCCCCCAGGTTGCCTTAACAAGCTCACCTCTTCCCGGTCCTATGACACATGTGCGGTCGCTCATCCAATCAGGGCACTCAAATCCGCTCCAACAGCGCATGTGCAAGCAGCAGCCGCATCCCCTGCTTCCCTCTAACTGGGAGCTTGCCCATGCCAGTCATTCACAAATGCCTGGCGCGGGCAGCACCCCACCTGGCCTACCCAAATAAATGAACCCTTAAAGTGGACCAACACCCAGCCGGATCAGCCCAGGAATCTAAAGGACGCCCCCCAGGACGCCCGCTGCACGTACCTGAATCCCGGTCCAACGGCGCATTCGTGGGCCGCGGTCGCATCTCGCGCTTCTCTCTAGCAGGGCGCGTGCCCTCGCCGGCCATTGTGGGGAAGCGCGGGATGCGGCAGCCAGCGTGCTCAGAGCCGCTGACCTTTGACGCTGCTTTGACACGCATAGCTCAGCGGCTCCGAGCACGCTGATTGGACGAACGGCCGCACATATGCCGTAGGAGCGGGGTGAGGTGAGTTGTAACTCGCAATCTGGGGGGTTTCACATACTGGGGCACCCCCGATCAGGGTGCCCCGGGGAAGTGGCCAAAACCCAGGATAGTCAAAATCCTGGGTGTTGGTCCACTTTAACTGGTTGGTGGCTAGGCCGGCATATCCTAGAATCAATGCAAAAGTATGTATTTCTCTTTCTATAATGGAGGAAAATGTTCAAGACCATCCTTAGCAGCCCAACAAAATAATAGGAGGAAGCCTGACACAGTCGCCTTCTATATCTGGGTCAGCAAACATTTCCAAATAGCCTACGCAGTCCTGACAATTGTCGCTGAGCAGAGGAGCCATTACTGTCCTGCCCAATTGCGGCTTTTATAGACTTTCATAAAAAAAAATATGTATTTAATTTAATATAAATTATTCATGAGCTTTTTTAAATACGCGAGGATGACTATTGCTGAACTTTGGGTAATATTTGGGGACTCGCGTTGCACGGAGAGTTCTCTCGAAACGAGGGCTGAGATTACATTTAATGTGGCGCATTAAAATAATATGATCTCCTCCATTGACATCTTTTTATTTTGTGCCATTAAACGGAAATGTATCCTGTATTCCCAGCTAACATTTAAAGGACCCCGCTGAGCGCAATTTCCCGAAGCATCTCTGCGTGTGAGGTCTCTGCTCACATTATCATTTTATCTCACTGCATTTCCCATCATGCAAGGGGATGCCCAGATCTTCTTGGCTTCTCTAGGCAAAGGGTTAACTAAGGGGATTATTTAAAAAGGGATATCGCCAGGTAGCACCTCGTAGCGGCAGGCAGCGTCTGATGAACGCTGGGCGCTGTACGCAAAACCTCATTTATGAAAGCGAATCTGGTGAGCGACTCTAACAGCGCCATGTAGCGTCACATGTATTATTACAGGCGGCTCAGCGTATAGCGCCGGCGCTCTAGCTTCCATAGTGCCAGGTATTACCTTTTGCTCACTGTCGCTCTCCCATACATTTCAATGGCCATTCATTGTGTTTAAAGTGGACCAACACCCAGGGGGGATCGGCCCGGGAATCTATAAGATTCCTGGGCCGATCAGATCCCTCCCCGCGGGACATCCCGATTTCGGAAACCCCCCAGGACGCCCACAAACCTTACCCTAACCCCGTTCCAACGGCGCATGCGCGGGCCGCGCCTCGCGCTTCCCTGTAACAGGGTGCGCACCCGCGCCGGCTTTTGTGAATGGCCGGCGCGAGCGCGCTCCCTGTTAGAAGGAAGCGCGAGACGAGGCCTCCAGCGCTCAGAGCCGCTGTGGTTGGACGCCGCTTGTACGTGCATACCACAGCGGCTCTGAGCTCTCTAATTGGACGAGCGCCCGCGTAGGAGCGTGGGGAGGTGAGTGTTTACGGGCGTTCTGGGGGGTTACACACAGCGGGGCACCCCCGATCGGGGTGCCCCACCAAGGATAGTCAAAATCCTGGGTGTTGGTCCACTTTAAACAGTGTGTTTGACAATTTTTTTTGCTTTTGTTGCTCCAATCATTGTGTGACGTCTCCTGGCTGCAAACAAACACTTTTAGAAACTTTTTGGACTTTTTATATTTTTATGCATAATTGTCATTACAGGTCTGGCACTAAATTGTTAATGTCACAGTGTTATAACAATGTCATTCCATGTGTTTTCGCTTTGTTACTGGTGGATATGTGTTCAAAAACAGACTTTCATCACACAGCGTCTCGGGCGCTCTATGCTATAGCGATCAGATTTAGAGCGCCGACGCTGTGTGTGTATTTTTTTTATAAATATGGTGTGAGTCGCTGAGTGTCGGTTGCAATGAGCTGGCGCTACCTTTTGCTCGCTGCAGCGCTGTACCGGTGTTAGAACGCCCAATATGTATCACATTCATCAATGTCGGCCAGGTTACTACAGCAACCGCAACGCGAGGTTACAGCGTCCGATAGCCGCACATGAGCGTCTACCAGCGGTCGCTCTAAGCGCCGCTGTACAGACGCTCATCTGCCGATACCTGCGTTAGTAATGAATCAGCCTCTCAGTGTAGGATGGGTGAAGGGGGGCGGAATTTTTTCCTTCCCTGGCTAACCCTCAGATATACTCAACTTCACAATATATAACCTTATTTCTTCACTTTCTACCTTTTACTATGGCTAACATGGTTCCAACTTCCAGCCATGTCATACCTCCCAACTTTTCAAGGTCGGAAAGCGGGACAATTGATAAGTTAAACCACAACCCTTATTGATTAATGAATAGGATGTAACAGTTACAACAGTATAAACACTTTGGGGGTTATTCATCAATGTCTAGCGCCAGCTAGTGACTCATAGCGGCAGGCAGCGTCTGGTCTACGCTGGGCATTGTACACAATTTATCAAAGCGAATCTGGTGAGCGACTGGAACAGCGCCATGTAGCGTACGATTTATCATTACAGGCAGCGTATAGTGCCGGCGCTCTCAAATAATTGTGTTACATCTCATGGCCTCGAAAAAGTTTTTGGAAATTTATTTTTTTTAATTTTTATGCAGTGAGTTGTCATTACAGGTCTGGCACTAAAGTGTTAATGTCACAATGTTAAAATAATGTCATTCCATGTGTTTTCGCTTTGTTAC
This sequence comes from Gastrophryne carolinensis, assembly GCA_027917425.1. Classification (NCBI taxonomy): domain Eukaryota; kingdom Metazoa; phylum Chordata; class Amphibia; order Anura; family Microhylidae; genus Gastrophryne; species Gastrophryne carolinensis. Next base: position 631,257,640 of record CM051234.1, on the reverse strand, counting down.
TGGTGGATATGTGTTCAAAAAATCGCTTTAATCACACAGCATCTGGCGCTCTATGCTTTAGCGAGCCAATTTTGAGCGCCGACGCTGTGTGAGGGTGATTTTTTGATGAATATGGTGTGAGTCGCTGAGAGTCGGTTGGTCCCTCTGAGCAAACCTCTTGTGAGGTTTGGATCTCCCCTCTATCCAAACCTCACAAGAGCCACGCGTTTCGTGGGTGCCAACACCCACTTCCTCAGGCTGGATAGCTTCAATATTAGGGGACCACTTTAGAAGTCTCACTCCTCCTCAGATGGTTACAACTTACATAGAAGGTTGACAGCAGAAGGAGACCATATGGTCCATCTAGTCTGCCCTTATGTGTATACTGTATGTGCTCTTTATCTTAGGATAGATGTGTGCTTATCCCAGGCATGTTTAAATTCAGTGACTGTTGATTATAACTGTAGGCACTGACATCGACATGGCGATGTGTGATCTGTTATCGCTCTGTGTCTGCTGCTCACTCCCTGTTTAGTCATCTGCTGTTGTGGTCTTTTTTATGTAACTTTTCCCTGGTTTCTCTGTTTCATGTTCCCTACTCTCTTACTGATGTTTATCATTTCCTCCTCTGTCTTCCCTATAACAGCCTCCATGAATAGGCAAATGAATCATTTATTGATGCAGATCTGCATGTTACACCTCAAAGAGGGACAAATGAGAATAATGAGGGACAAGGGGGCATAGACTCAATAGAGGGACAGTCCCTCCAAATCAGGGACACTTGGGAGTTATGCCATGTATCTGTAACACATTATGAAGGCGTTGCTGTATGCATAACAATCCATCTTGTGAAGTATGGAGTCCACCGTGTGTTTATGGAAGGTAACCCTGATATTACGGGCCTTGTCCCATGGTTATTAATGCCTATCAGGGAAGCTTTAGCAGCAGCCATGCTACATGAACACATAGATCTCGCTCTCTCCACTTCATTTCTCACAGTAACAAGCTGGAGAGGCCTCGTTTGATGGGCTAACAGAGAAAACTGCCTAAATGGCGAAACGCGGGGCAATACATAACATTTTCTTTGCTGTTTGTGTGTCAGGATCACTAACAAAATTGAGCCGGAGAACTGCTTTGATAGAATTCACGGGGTCATCACTGCATCTGAAGAATCCCACAGGGAGCAACGTCGTATTGATTTTCTAACTCCAAGAAGATATGGTGTAACGGATGTCAGGATGCTAATATCACATTTTACAGGTACCTAAAACAATGTAATTTTAGATCTTCAAAAGAAAAAAATATCAGCACATCAAAACACCATCCACCTATCATTTTGTGATTTAATAGGACAATGTAATCTAAAAACAAATAGGACAAAACATTTGTTTTTAAGGGAGGGCGAGAAGAACATGTAGTAAGGTTAAGAGGCTGATTCACTACTAACGCCAGGTATTGCCAGATGAGCGTCCGTATAGCGACCGCTAGTAGACGCTGTAAGTGGGTACCGGGCGCTGTAACCGAGCGTCTCGGTTGCTCTAGTAACCTGGCCGGCATTGATGAATGTGATGCGTGTTGGGCGCTCTTACAACAGTATAGTGCTGCAGCGAGCAAGAGGTAGCGCCAGCTCAGTGCGTCCAGCACTCGGTGCTCCATATCAAACTACACACACAGCGTTGGTGCTCTAAATCTGGGCGCTGTAGCATAGAGCGCCAGACGTTGTGTGATTAATGTCTGTTTTTGAACACATATCCACCAGTAACAAAGTAAAAAACGCATGGAAGGACATTGTTTTAACACTGGGACAACAATTTAGTGCCAGACCTGTACATACAATGCTGCATAAAAATATAATGCATATATAAGTCCCAATAATTGATAAAAATGTTTGTTTGCAGCCAGGAGAGGTCACACAATGATTGGAGCAAAAAAAAAATGTAAATTGCCAAACACACTATTTATACATAACTAATGAAGCCCCATTGAAATGTATGGGAGAGCGCTACAGAGCGACAGGTAATAAGAGGCGCTCCTGAGCCTAGAGCGCCGGCGCTATACGCTGAGCTGCCTGTATTAATACATGTGACGCTACATGGCGCTCACCAGATTCTCTTTCTTAAGTGTGGTTTTGCGTACAGCGCCCGACGTTTACTGCTACGAGGCGCTACCTGGCGCTATCCGTTCTTAAATAACCCCCTTAGCATGCGTCAAAGCCTACCCAGATGCACTTCTTGGATTAAACAACTCAAGTCCAAAGTGGCTTCAATATTAGGGTCAAACCAAAAAAAATAAACCAACTTGCAGAGAATGCACACCAGCATATAATTAGATCAAATGTTATTCATGATTATACCAAAAATATCACATGTAACAAGATAAAACAACAAAACCTTAAAAAACATAAACACATCACACCAAATATAATGAGGTGTGGAAGAAGGGAGAATAACAAATGGTCAATTAATAAATCCAATGCTTATATTCTGTATTATAATAAATAAACTAGATATAAAGACATAGAAAATATATAAATAAATTAGATTGAACAATTTGATAGTAACCCTACCATGATTAATGCGTCATACGAACATCAAAATTATCCTAAATATATAACCCAGCAATTAACGAAAACCAAAAAAGAGAAAGGAACTATAGAAATCACCCAAAAACAAAGCCCCACCTATGATCCGGATCAGAAATGTGCACTAAATAGACAAGCAATGCATGTAAAACAGAATATCAATATTTGCCAACCATAACCTACATAGCGGCCGTGAATAAGATCAGTGCTATACATACAATAGCCAGCGGTAACTGTAACAGAACATATCCCAAATTGATAAAAATTGTAGCTATGACAAATCAATGAATAACCTCAGCTGCCATTAATCATGGTAAGGTGACAAAGTTAACAACTCCCCCTATCCAAACCTCACAAGTAGCCACGCGTTCCGTGGGTGCCAACACCCACTTCCTCAGGCTGGATAGCTTCAATATTAGGGGGCCACTTTAGAGGTCTCACTCCTCCTCAGATGGTTACAACTGATTATAACTGTAGGCACTGACATCGACATGGCGATGTGTGATCTGTTATCGCTCTGTGTCTGCTGCTCACTCCCTGTTTAGTCATCTGCTGTTGTGGTCTTTTTATGCGGCTTTCCCCTGGTTTCTCTGTTTCATGTTCCCTACTCTCTTACTGATGTTTATAATTTCCTCCTCTGTCTTCCCTATAACAGGATGTGTGCAGCCCCCTCCAGGATGGATTATTGCATCATTTTGTCTTAGTTTACTAAAGCTCACCAGTTTTCTGTGACCCAAGTTCCTTCATAGAAACATAGAAACATAGAAGGTTGACGGCAAAAGGAGACCATACGGTCCATCTAGTCTGCCCTTATGTGTATACTGTATGTTCTCTTTATCTTAGGATAGATGGAGGCTTATCCCAGGCATGTTTAAATTCAGTGACTGTTGATTTTTCAACTACCTCTGCTGGAAGTTTGTTCCAAGCATCTACTACTCTTTCTGCTTACTGGGGCCTAGACCTTTAGTTTTGCTTTAAGATTTTTACTGAAGTTTCTCTTTAGAAAACAAATTAAATGAATTGTTACTAAAGTGCTACTAAAAGATGCAAATCATGTTCTAACTTCCTCCCTTTACTGAATCACACCCTATTTTTTTTAAACCAGACCTTCACCAAACCTGGGTTCCATTTGTCCAATTCAAGTAATGTCCGAGAAAAGAAGAAAACCGCCACAGCCCGCTGCCGACGCGTTTCGTTGCCTATAGCAACTTTCACGCGGGTTTGGTGAGAGCCGCCCATAACCTAAGTTGCTCTTTTTAACTCTATGTTTGTGAGTGCATTTATCTTAAAGTAAAAGCTTGATTGGTTTTACAATATTACGCTAGATGCGTTTTTTGTCTGTTTTTCTTCCCTTGGGTTTTACATTCCTGGGAGAGTGGCTCTAAACCTAATTGTGGATTTTTCACACTTCCTATGAAGATAATAATGTTAATATAATCTTTGATGAACCGATTATCCATCTGATTTTGACCAAACTGGTATATAAGCGCATTAGTTGAGGAAATCTGGTAAGAAGCAGTGTGGTTGGTGGAGGATACACCGGTGACCTCCCCCTGGGAGGTGCATGTGCTTGGGGATCATGCTTTTTGGATGAAGCAATTCTCTTTATAGAGTTTGGAGCTCTGTGCTTTTTTATATTGTCTTATTGTCACGGACCGGGTGGAGCGGACTCGGGTGTGGATCCGCTTTAACTGTGGGACCGATGACTGGTACCGTGTCAGGGGAGCGGAGTCTAAGGGGCCACCGGTATTCACCAGAGCCCACCGCAAGGCAGGTTGGTCTTGTGCGGCGAGTGACCCCCAGGTCGCTACCCCCCAACAGCAGCCCAGTCCCACAGTCAGCCGAGGTTCAGCGAGGTACACAAGTGGCAGGCAAAAGGCGTAGTAAGTACAGGCAGAGATCGGGGCTGGCAGCACAGGTTCGCGGTAAAGGTGAGTAGCCGAGGTCGGGGACAGGCAGAGGTCGGTACACGGAATGTCTGACTTTCAACAAGCATGGAGAGACCAAGATCTGGCACTGAAGGAAGGAAGTGCCTCTTTAAATAGGGGAAGAGGATGCAGGATTGGATGACCAAACACCAATCAGTGCTGTACAGGCCCTTTAAATCTCAGGAATCCAGTGCGCTTGCCCTCTAGTGGACGGAGACGTGCGTGCACCTGCACATGTGAGGAGGAAGCATGGGGGGAAGGGCGGCAGCTGGATGCAGCCATGAGGGAAGTGCTGCAAGATGGATGACGGCTGCATGCAGCCATGGAGGTAAGTGACTTGCTGTGAGACGGGCGTGCAGCGCTCGCCCTAACACTTATTTTGGACTTTTAGGCTTGAGAGGTTCAGCACGTGTAGCACCACAAGAACATTTCTAAGACTGTAATCCACTTTTTAGCGCAGTATTTCTTCTTTCACATTTTGTATGTTTAAGGTCCACTTTAAGGCTTTATTTTGAAATAAAGCAAGAACCAGTCCTTATTTTTATGAGCTATTTTAAAGCAAATTTTGGTTCTTTGTTAATGATTATGCCATTATCTATATGACACTTACAAAAAGGCAACAAAAGTGTTTTTATTTTAAACTCTGGATTTAATGACCTCTCTGCACAACGCGTCGTCGCGGTCTCTGTCCCGTGGGGTGCTGCCAAAATTAAAGTCGTAATTTGTTTCAATCTTGGTCTCCGTGGGAAAATAAAAGGTGATCAAAAATGCTGCACAGCTCGATTCTGCGCCGAGCAATTGGCCACATGTGAATTTTATATACTGACTTTGGAAAAAGGAGACATCGGTGACAAATGGAAATGGAGGAAAGAACAACAGCTTATTAACACGCACAGGTTACTCACAGTTATGGCTCTGTTCCCCGGAATGGAGGTCTCTGTTATATATTGCAGCTTTTTTTTTTCACGGCATGTTACTGAAACTTTCAAATAAAGTGCACCTTTATGGCCTATAGGGGAATTTTATCCCCCCACCCTACAGGCATCCAGATTTGCCCATCCACAAAAAAAAAAAAGGCAAAATATAACCAGTAAGGTATGCCGGACGGGTGTGTACACTATACACTGGTAGCAGTTACATTGGATACACTCAGGGCCGGCGTCAGCACCCGGCAAGGTGGGGCAGCTGCCGGGGGCCCACTGACAGGGCGAAGCGGCTGACTGGTAGTGATGGTGCAACCTCTTTTCCCGGCCTGGCGGGGACAACACTATGCAGCAATAAGGTTCTGCTGCGACCTGTGCTGTCCCCACCAGGGAGAGAGGAAGGGGCCCCCACACCAAGTGACAGTCGCACTGGCGGGCTGCGGGAGATCACACAGCAGGTGGCAACAAGGAGTTGGGAGTGTGTGTCGGGCACTGAAGAGGTAAGTTTTTTTTTAAAGAAGGTATCTCTTCTTATGATCCTTAGGGGGCATCCAAATATGAGATGTCCCTTAGTGATGCAGTAGTTACATGGGATACACTTAGGCCGGCGCCAGCACCCGGAAAGGCATGGCAGCTGCTGGGGGCCCCCGGCTTCCAGGAAGGCCAACTGACAGGGCCGGCCTTTGGGGTGTGCAATGGCTGTGGACTGGAAGATACGATGCAACCTCTTTTCCCACCCTGGCGGGGACAACAGTATGCAGCAATAAGGTTCTGCTGTGGCCTGTGCTGTCCCTACCAGGGAGAGAGGAAGGGGCCTCCACACCAAGTGACAGGTGCACCGGCGGGCTGCGGGCGGCAACAAGGAGACTGGGAGTGTGTGTCAGGCACTGTAGAGGTAAGTTTTTTTTTTAAAGAAGGTTTCTCTTCTTTCGATCCTTAGGGGGCCCACTGAGACCATGCCACCCAAGGCCCCACGTAAATCTGGAGCCACCTTGGATACACTAGGTGAAAATGGGCATAGTGGGCTTTTTCTTGATTTGGAGGCTTTCTAGGTTTCTATCTTATTTTCTCCTTCCCAGACACCTTCTCCACCTTCTAATCTCTGGTATTAGACATCCTCTTCATCCTTATCGGCCACAGGCTTGGACTGGACCACCTGCTAACCAGAACATCCCCGGACGGGCCCCTTAAAGAGGACCAAAGCCCACGCCACTATCTATAAGATTCCAGGGCTGCGGGATTCCCTCCCACCGGGGCATCCAGAATCGGGATTCCCCATTGTATGAAACCCCCCAGGTCCCCCTGAAACTCACCTTCTTTCCCTGTCTAACGGCGCATGCGCGAGCAGTCCTCACATCCCTTTAGCAGGCTGTGTGCCCAAGCCAGGCATTTGTGAATGGCCGGCGCGGGTGTGTTCCCTGTTAGCGTCCGGCAGTGTGCTCGGATCCGTTTGAATTAGACGAGCTCCTGGGCGCAGCGGCTTGAGAGGATCCCAGCAAACTGATTGGACGAGCGGTCGTGCATGCGTCATAGGACCGGGAAGAGTTGAGTTTGCTCAGGCCACCTGGGGGGCTTCACACAGTGGGGCACCCCAGGATACTCAAAATCCTAGGTTCACTTTAACGTGACCAACTCACCTCTTCTTGGTCCTACGGCGCGTCTCCAAGCGCGATGGCGGCTGTATCTTCCGCTTCCCTCTAACACGGTGGGTGCTTGTATTGGCCATTCACAAATGCCTGCCGCAGGCCCGGCCCTGCTAGAGGGATGGCGGGGATGCAGCCGCGGCTCTCGCATGCGCTGTTGGACCGGGAAATTAGGTAAGTGAATGGGCCGACCTGGAGGATTTCACACAGCGGAGCATCCCGATTTTGGATGCCCCAGGGGGGGGGATAGAATCTATAAGATTCCTGGGCCAATTAATGTGGGTTTTGGTTCACTTTAAAGCGAAAAAAAACCCACTGTGACAGACCCTAAAATCTAAAAGATTCCAGGGAAGGTGACTGGTCTTCACCCGAATCATGATGCCCCCCAGGACACCACAGAACTCACCTGCATCCTTGTGTCCTCTGCAATGTAAACATCCAGCAGCCGCATCGCCACATCTTCGGGCTGTGAGCGTGCTCCGAACCCCATCCATTCAGATAGGCTGCGGATGGGAGTGCGTGCGCTGCTGGGGATGTGGCCGCGCACGCTCCCAATTGCCGAGCTCTGCATGCAAACAGAGCCGTTTGCCAAATATTACATATGCATGTGTAGCCGGCGGAAAGTATTCAGCCGATATTTTTGTAGTTCTTCAGTGTGATGGTTCCTATCTGTCCTGCAGTTGCGCTACATCACCACAAGATGGCACTGTTGGATAGCTAATGGATTGTGACACTGTAGGTCTACCACACTGTTGGCTAAAACCTAACCACATAGGAGTACAGCTGAGCTGCCATTGGCTAAGGTGAGTAAGACTAGGGAAGGTTCTAGAAGCCAGTTAAGGGAATCGATATAAGGAGAGTTACCTCTAGAACTAGAACTGATCTGAAACAGAAGTAGTTCTCTATTGTAGTAACCGGGAGTGAGGAAGGTACCAGCAGGGTCAACTGGTAGCAGTCAGAAGTGTAAGAGAGAGCAGGAGAGCCACATTCATACCTAATAAGTGACCACAGGAAAGGTGAGCCATTGCACCCGAGATGCTGATGGAGGAAGCTAAGGCCTCAGTATTCTGCTATGGGACCAGGATTAGTGCCCACCACCTGTTGAAGTCCACCTGGATGTAATGCTGTGCTATGGAAACTGCTAATGGAACTGTTGTGGAGAAAGACTGTATGACCTGCTGTGAAGCCTAAAGTGTACCTGAAGTCCTGCTAATAAAGTAAGTTCCCATTTTATAAAGTCGGTCTCATTTGGGGTTATTGGATGCAAGCCCACATCGGGAGGTCCCCCAAGCCCATTAACAAAGAACCCACTCCCCATACGCCTGAGGAGCTAAACCCCTCAGGGACCCATATGCTACACATGGCAAATGGCGCTGACTGAATAATAGCCCACAAATGCAACATAGGACTGGGATGAGGTGAGTTTTTTAGGGCATTTGAGGGGTTTCACACAGCGGGGCAAGGAACAAAACCCAGGATAATCAAAATCCTGCTTCTTTTTCTGTTTTAGAACCCCCTGTTTTTTGCGCACTGGTTTTGGCTCACTGTCTATCGTGTTAGTGGCCTGCTCGTTTAAGTGTTAGTACACTGATGACTTGCTATATTGAGTCATTGGCCTTGTGTCATGCTCAGTTTATTATTTTGGTAGCCTGATGACTTGCTCTGTTTATCATGTTGGTAGCCTGTTGCCTTGCTATGTTTTTCCTGTTAGTGGCCTGGTGACTCACTATGTTTATTGTGTTAGTGGCTTTGTCTCTTACTATGTTCATTGGGCTTGTTGCCTGGTGTCGTGCTATGTTTATCATGTTAGTGGCCTGGTGTTGTGCTTTGTTTATCATGTTAGTGGCCTGGTGTCGTGCTATGTTTATCATGTTAGTGGCCTGGTGTCGTGCTATGTTTATCATGTTAGTGGCCTGGTGTTGTGCTATGTTTATCATGTTAGTGGCCTGGTGTCGTGCTATGTTTATCATGTTAGTGGCCTGGTGTCGTACTATGTTTATTGGGCTTGTTGCCTGGTGTCTTGATATGTTTATCATGTTAGTGGCCTGGTGTCGTGCTATGTTTATCATGTTAGTGGCATGGTGTCATGCTATGTTTATCATGTTAGTGGCCTGGTGTCATGCTATGTTTATCATGTTAGTGGCCTGGTGTCGTGCTATGTTTATCATGTTAGTGGCCTGGTGTCGTGCTATGTTTATCATATCAGTGCCCTGGTGACTTGCTATGATCATGTTAATGCACTGGTCACCTTGTTTTTTATGTTACAGGCCTGAGGACTCTATTGGGTTGATTCAAAGAAACATGTAACAGCTTGGATTTTGCTCACGATCATCCTATTTTTTACGTCCGCTCGTGCGTTCGTATGAACTTGCGAGTGATTCAATAAGCAAATACGTTTCTATCCTAAAAGATACGTCCGTTCGTATGATATCTCCCGAACTTGCCTCAGTCAGTTGCCAATCGTAAAAATCACGTTCATGTGCTCACCTGTTGCGGCGGCAGCCTGTTTTGTCGGCGGCTTCCATCGTCCAGCTCTTCCAATTACTTGCGTTTGCCTCTGGTTTTCATTGGTTTTTGGCCTCTTAGATTCGTGCGTTCTTATGTTTATAAGATCTTGCGCATGCGCACCCTCAACCAGAAACTTACATAAACCCCGTAGCGGCTGCATCCAACTTCATTTCTCGGTCCCTCAAACTTACCTAAACCCCTTAGCGCCTGCATCCAATTTCATTTCTCGGTCCCTTAAACTTACCTAAACCCCGTAGCGCCTGCATCCAATTTCATTTCTCGGTCCCTCAAACTTACCTAAACCCCGTAGCGCCTGCATCCAACTTCATTTCTCGGTCCCTTAAACTTACCTAAACCCCTTAGCGCCTGCATCCAACTTCATTTCTCGGTCCCTAAAACTTACCTAAACCCCTTAGCGCCTGCATCCAACTTCATTTCTCGGTCCCTTAAACTTACCTAAACCCCGTAGCGCCTGCATCCAATTTCATTTCTCGGTCCCTTAAACTTACCTAAACCCCGTAGCGCCTGCATCCAACTTCATTTCTCGGTCCCTTAAACTTACCTAAACCCCTTAGCGCCTGCATCCAACTTCATTTCTCGGTCCCTTAAACTTACCTAAACCCCGTAGCGCCTGCATCCAACTTCATTTCTCGCTCCCTCAAACTTACCTAAACCCCTTAGCGCCTGCATCCAATTTCATTTCTCGGTCCCTTAAACTTACCTAAACCCCGTAGCGCCTGCATCCAATTTCATTTCTCGGTCCCTCAAACTTACCTAAACCCCGTAGCGCCTGCATCCAACTTCATTTCTCGGTCCCTTAAACTTACCTAAACCCCTTAGCGCCTGCATCCAACTTCATTTCTCGGTCCCTTAAACTTACCTAAACCCCGTAGCGCCTGCATCCAATTTCATTTCTCGGTCCCTTAAACTTACCTAAACCCCGTAGCGCCTGCATCCAACTTCATTTCTCGGTCCCTTAAACTTACCTAAACCCCTTAGCGCCTGCATCCAACTTCATTTCTCGGTCCCTTAAACTTACCTAAACCCCGTAGCGCCTGCATCCAACTTCATTTCTCGGTCCCTCAAACTTACCTAAACCCCTTAGCGCCTGCATCCAATTTCATTTCTCGGTCCCTTAAACTTACCTAAACCCCGTAGCGCCTGCATCCAATTTCATTTCTCGGTCCCTCAAACTTACCTAAACCCCGTAGCGCCTGCATCCAACTTCATTTCTCGGTCCCTTAAACTTACCTAAACCCCTTAGCGCCTGCATCCAATTTCATTTCTCGGTCCCTCAAACTTACCTAAACCCCTTAGCGCCTGCATCCAACTTCATTTCTCGGTCCCTTAAACTTACCTAAACCCCGTAGCGCCTGCATCCAATTTCATTTCTCGGTCCCTTAAACTTACCTAAACCCCGTAGCGCCTGCATCCAACTTCATTTCTCGGTCCCTTAAACTTACCTAAACCCCTTAGCGCCTGCATCCAACTTCATTTCTCGGTCCCTTAAACTTACCTAAACCCCGTAGCGCCTGCATCCAACTTCATTTCTCGGTCTCTAAAACTTACCTAAACCCCTTAGCGCTTGCACCCTTCTTCATGTTGACGACCCTAAAACTTACCCAAACCACATAATGTACATATGTCTATATGTTTATAAGCGTGTTTTTTCTGTTTTGTGTAATTGTTTTTGGGTGCGCATATTATAAAAGACACATTTATGAAGGCTTCAAATATAATTTATTTAAATTATTTTGTTTTTTTTTTTTTTTGGGATTTTCAAACATAGTAAAATGTTTTTTACTTTTTTTTCAAAACTTAGTAAAATTTTTTGTTTTCTTTTTTCCATAGTAAAATGTTTTTTACTTTTTTTTCCAAACTTAGTAAAATTTTTTGTTTTCTTTTTTCCATAGTAAAATGTTTTTTTTTTTATTTTTTCCAAACATAGTAAAAGGTTTTTTTCTTTTTTTTACAAACATAGTAAATTTTTTTTTTTTTTTTTTTTTTTCAAAACATAGTAAAATGTTTGATTTTGTTTTTTCCAAACATAGTAAACTTTTTTTTTTTTTTTTAAAAACATAGCAAAATTTTTTTTTTTTTAAAAAAAACATTAAAACGTTTCCAATAGATTAAAAAATGTTAACCGAGTTAACAAAAGTAGCCAGGACCAAGGGCACTAATCATCCTCCTCTTCTTCATCTGTTGGCCCCAACGTCGCCTGTATGGCCAGCAGCTCGGCCACCAACTCCTTCATTCTTTTTTTTTTTTCATGCACGGTTTTTGGGATAATCCCTGTAAGCAATAGAGAAATAAACATAAATAGGAGTCCCAGACCGGTTTGTATGCTGGAAATAGATTTGGGGTTAATCAAATACATGTAAATGCATGACATATGTCATTCTTCCAAGGGATAAAGTTAATGCATTTCCCACAGGTAAGTCTTTTAACTCCTGACACCGGACCTTCAACATTATTTAATGAAAACCAATAACTATTCCCAAATGATTCTGCACCAGATCAAAGTACATTTTGGAGGTTTTTGGATTACAGCGCCGCCATCTGGACTCTGAAGCATAACACTTAATGAGGAGTGGAGAGTTGGATAAAGTACAGGGGAGTAGGTTACAGTGGTGCGTTGGGAATCCCGAGCATAGCTGGGTTGAGGGAAAGGTCATCACTCACACAATGCATGGCAGCACCTTCCTTTTTTCAATCTGTATCCCATGCTGCCTGTAAATATTGTGCATTCCATATTCCCCAATATTGGTTTTGTTCAGTCTAATAACATGCATTAGATGGGTGAAGGGTGTTTTTCCATGTTTCTAATCTGTAGGTACAGTGTGATGGCTAAGTCTTTGGTTCTTAATACTAGTTAGGGTCCTCTTTAAGCTAACGAAGTGCCCACATGAAAGTGTGAACTACACATTGGCTACGCCTTTAGTTATGTGTGTGTTATTAGCTAAGCAAACATTAATATGAATAATGGCATGGAGACTTACGGAGTTGGTGGCCGACAGATGGCTGGTTGGGGCCAACAGGCTGCCCTTGGTCCTGGCTCTGCTGTGAAGAAGTCCCTGGAGAAACATGTGACATTTGGTTAGTACTTGTAGAGAGTCACTATTCCCAACATATCTGGCTCCCAGTCTGGCTGACATCACTCACCTTCGCCAGGATCGACTTCAAGCATCTCTGCTGCCTCCTCCTCCACTATCTCACCCGCTCCAGAAGCTTCTACAAATACATAATAAAGGATAACTTAGTTTTTGGCCTGCCATGTATATCTTTGTGCCTATACATGAAGAGTGACATACCAGAGCCTTCCCCATGCGTGGCCAGGTATGACTCCACGCCCACGCGCCTTGGCCCCTCCTCTGTGGTAAGGTCCAGGGGCTGGTCTGAGGAGGCCACAGAGGAGGGGTAGGTCCGTCGCCCGGGAGATCCACCACCTTCACTCACAGATGCAGAGTCATGCAGCACTGGTCGGCCTGTACGTCTCCGGGTGCGGCGAATTCTGAAATCCATTTCCAACACTACCAAAGAAAAGTCATTATAAATAAAGGCATAACTTAGACATTTGGAACATATAACATGCAATTGCTTGGTACTTACTTGGGAAATGGATCCCAAAAAACCTCCGCACCCGGGGCATGTGCAGACGCTTCAGGTCCGACCAATGCTGCATGATCTGGGTGTGAGTGAAGGTGGTGCTGGTGACACGGTGGATCTCGGCGATGATCTCCCGGGCGATGTCCCTTTTCTCGCACACATTGGGCGCGAAGTCATACCGGCGCTGAAGCATGATCTGGAAAACATAATGGACACAGAGCTTTTACTTTTACACACAGACCCATATGTGTTGCATCACAAGTTGAGTATTTAATGTCATTAACACACACATTTCGAATGGCCGCCATTTTTGGGGAGTGCCTTAAAGAGGACGTTGACTGTGATTGACAGTCTGGTCTTATGTTATATGTATCACACACCATGTACATACAGATAATAGCCAACATCAAGAATCAGGCCACCTGCATCTATGGCATGTTAGGATGTTTTAAAGATCCAAGATGTAGCCTAATGCTTAGGCTTTTGGCCCACGTGTGTGGCTTCCCGTTGTGTTTTTATGGCTTAGGAAAACAGTGTTCCGCAAACATCCGCATCAAGGTCCGAGACAGGCCAGGTTTGACAGCTCGCCCCGCTACTCCACAGGTTAATTAACTGTTGCTAAGCCGGAGCAATTGGCCGAATTAGGACATCAGCATAGACAGGTGAAAACGTGGCCAGGCTCGGCCCTTGAGGATGAAGTGTGAGGAGCCAGTGATTAAACATTAAGAGACCCCAAACTAGTTCCCAACGCATCATTTACATTTAGGCCATCATTGACTATTCTATTAAAATGCACAGGCAGCCACTTACCAGCATGAGGATCTCTTCCTGTTGACGGGTGAAGATAGTGGGCGCCATCTTTAGTCTTCTTCCAGGCAGCAGATAAGTGAAACCCCAGCGGTTTCCTGGTTCCGCACGAACGTACGTCCGTACGAGCGCGTAGTCGTGCGCATAGGCGTCAGACGCTGGGCGCATGATTTAAAGGTCCCTGCACCCAAAGCTCATTCTCTTTGAGCTTTTGGACAAAATGGCACCAAAAAAGGCAGCAGCTAAACGCGGCCAGCAAAGCCAGACCTCTGAGGGCCCAACAACCAGGTCCCAGCAACGACCGAAGAAGCTAAGGTCCCAGAAGGCCCAGAAGGCAAGTACCACCTCGGCCCCACCAAGGGACACTGGACCCTCCCTTTCCCAAAAAAGGGCCCCAAAGGCACGTGCCCCTGCGGCCAAAAAACAGGCCACAGCAGCCACCACCACCTCTGCCCCCAGAAGAGGCCGCCCAAGGGAGCCCACACCACCCATGCTTTCAAGCCGGGCACTTAGCCAACCCAGGCCCCACAGCAGTGCCCGAAGCACATCCAGCCCACACAGAAGGGCCCGAAGCCCCTCCAGCCCGCACAGAAGGGCCCGAAGCCCCTCCAGGCCGCGCAGAAGGGCCCGAAGCCCATCCAGGGCCAGAAGCCCCTACAGGGCCCGAACCCCATCCAGGGCCAGAAGAACCCCATCCAGGGCCAGAAGCCCAGCCAGGGCCAGAAGCCCCTACAGGGCCCGAACCCCATCCAGGGCCAGAAGAACCCCATCCAGGGCCAGAAGCCCAGCCAGGGCCAGAAGCCCCTACAGGCCCCGAACCCCATCCAGGGCCAGAAGAACCCCATCCAGGGCCCGAAGCCCAGCCAGGGCCAGAAGAACCCCATCCAGGGCCAGAAGAACCCCATCCAGGGCCCGAAGCCCAGCCAGGGCCAGAAGAACCCCATCCAGGGCCAGAAGAACCCCATCCAGGGCCAGAAGCCCCTACAGGGCCCGAACCCCATCCAGGGCCAGAAGAACCCCATCCAGGGCCAGAAGCCCCTACAGGGCCCGAACCCCATCCAGGGCCAGAAGAACCCCATCCAGGGCCCGAAGCCCAGCCAGGGCCAGAAGAACCCCATCCAGGGCCAGAAGCCCCTACAGGGCCCGAACCCCATCCAGGGCCAGAAGAACCCCATCCAGGGCCAGAAGCCCCTACAGGGCCCGAACCCCATCCAGGGCCAGAAGAACCCCATCCAGGGCCAGAAGCCCAGCCAGGGCCAGAAGAACCCCATCCAGGGCCAGAAGCCCCTACAGGGCCCGAACCCCATCCAGGGCCAGAAGCCCCCGACCTGGCACCAGCCGGGAACAGAGCCCCAGACCTGGCACCAGCCGGGAACCTAGCCCCCCAAGAGGGCCCCGAATTGCAACCATGACCACATCTACACCTGGAAGTTCGGTGGCCAGCCACGCCAGAACACCCAGTCCCTTGGCCAGTCCAGTCCAGTCATTGGGAAGCCACCAATCCGGCCATTCCCCTACCCAGCCCCAGGCCATAATGTCACCACATGTGTCTGCACACATGGAGGAGCAGCCAAGCCAACCATCTGGCCGCACATTGCGCCGCGGCCAGTTGAGTGGGAGATTCTCCCATGACCAAAATATGGCATTGGCTAGTGGCCTTACATTATACTATGACGAGCTATATGGGAGCAAATCCAAACACACCACCAAGCAGCGCAAGATGGAATTGTTTGAAACCATCCTCCGACAAGTAAATGCAGCGGGGGAAGAGAGGAAAGATGTGTCCCAAATTCAGAAGAAAATCTCTGATCTGAAGTATGCTGTACGGCAAAAAGAAATTAAAAGGCATAATTACAGGTAAATAAATGTTTTCGCTAAATATAATGTTTGGGATGTGCTGTATGCCCCTTTTCTGAATACCAAACGATTTTCTCTTTTCAGCATGAAAACTGGAGGTGGCTTTCCATCTAAATTGGAGTTTACCCCTGCTGAGGAGATTGTGCTTGGACTTCTCCATCCGGTCGCGGTCGGTGGACATGCTGGTCTAAGGGACACAGACTCCCCGACCCGTACCCACGGTGAGTACTCTTAAATCTGCATGTTTGCCTGTTTGCTAAATAATCTACAGTTCACTAGTAACAAGATAACGGGATGCCCCTATGGTTTGCCTTGCTTGGCCTCGCACTACTGTGGCTGTTTGTGTCCTCTTTTGGTCCCTGGGAATCACACATTTAGGCCCACAGCCATTATGGCAAAGATCAAATGTCCAATTGTATTGTTAAAGTCATGAAGTTTCGCAAGATAAGTGAGATATTTTGAAGCAATCACAAAACACACATCATTATGTATGGCTTGCCTTTTGGTTGTGTGAGTTGTGTTTGAGTTAACTATTTAATTAGCCACCCACAAACATATGTGACCAAGAGCAGCGAGACTCAACTGGCGGCCCGGGGTCCCAATGCGGGCCTTGCCACCACATTCAAGGACCCCTGCCCAGACAGCCCTGCACTCAGTTACTTCTGTGTTGACGTGCTCAGAGCTGCCCCCTTGATCGGCCATGTAGTGGTTGGTCTCCTGCCCAATGTCATGGCTCCGTGAAACATAGCATTGCAATATGAAGTACTGCCCAGGAAGTGGCATTGCAAGGTACACAGTAACTTATTTAAATTTTCACTGGCCACAATCGTGTCCCGCTGCCCCTGCTCTGGCCCATGTGCCACAGTCCCCCCATGCCCCCCCCCCCACATAAGCCCCATACATTTGTTACAGATTGGCTCCATCCATCACATCACCATCAATACGTTAACTCCCCCCTTTAGACATCCAATCCCTGTCCCCTCAGCTCTGGCCCATCCAGCCCAGCAAGGGCAAGCAGCCTTTATTAGTTGGCACTTTGAAAGCTCCAGCACCTCCACCAGTGTCTTTATTTTTAACTAGACACCCCCTGCGTCAGCACCATGGCCAGACATTCACCTCTCACCACATACCTTTAAATGGGCGTTTCAAACAATTGTTTGAGTACCCCGGACCTAGCGAATGGTAGGCTAAATCCAAAAATGTGCCCTGAAAGTTGGATGCTGAATGGGTACACTTCATGACTTAGAACTGAGGTCACTTAGCAGTTTGTCCGAGCCATTGCACCTCTGTAAACTTGCGTGGGTTTGAACAAAGGTCACCATTGCTCTAGAGTTGAATAATATTACAAATAGAGCTATATTTGATTACCTATCCAAAAAAAGGTTATGTGTGTGTGTTTACGTGGTATTTTTTTCTCTTCTTCAGCCCAGCATGATCCCTCAGCAAGGGTAAACTCACCCCCCAGTTTGGTTATGCCTACCAGGTCCGTACAGCATCGGAGCCCAGATCAGAGATTTTCGGTAAGTTTATTTAGTAGCATAAATACTAACAAGTGCTTAAGAATGTGTTAAACTGTTGAAATCCTAAATTGGGACGCAAACTTAGCCTTTTTTTTTTGGATATGTCCCTACAGACCCGCACACTCATGGAAGAGATCCAGGACATGGAGGAAGATGATGATGTCTCCGTACAGGGCACGTCGGATGAACTCCCCCTGGGTCCCAATTTGGAACTGCTCGATAATGTTTCTCTGGCCAATCCTCAGCAGCAGAGTGAATCTCCATCCATTGTGCTTGCACATGGGGAGACTGACACTACAGTCCCCAGTGTTCACTCTGCTGCTGAGGATTTGCAAAGCAGGCCGGTTGCTGTTGAGGGTACGACACCACGCGGCAGGGCACGCCCAAGAGCCAGGGTAATTGTGCGGCGGACTCCATTACGCCGCCCCACAATTTCCCAGGGGAGGCAGAGTGCCCTGCTTCAATTATGGACCCAACAAAGGGACTCTTATGACGCCCAGCTCGTTACAGAGCGTGAGCAAAGGCATGCCGACATGGTGAACATCCATACCAGTCTACAGGGCATCCTCGCGGAGTTGCGTACCCTCAACAGCAACGTGGCCAATTCAAGTAATGGCATCCAGTCAGCCATGGCTGAGATGACCAATATGCAGAGAAACATTGTGGAGCAGTTTCAAATTCACAATGCTGCCATGGCCCAGGCTAGGTCCCATTCCCATGGACCTCCACCTGGACCTCCACCTGGGTATTATGGGCAGCCACCCTATTAAGCCATGGGTGTGTGGGACATCTTTTCTCTTAACCCCCACTGTATTTACTTGTCCTTTGAGGTTTCAAACAATCCATTTTGTGTTGCTCTGGCAGGTTGTGTTTTGTATTTGCTCCCATATAGCTCCTTAGAGTAATGCTTAAGGCCACTAGCCAATGCCATAGGTCTATGTGGAGTTTATCTGGCCACTTATGGCTTTACCTATGTATTTGGTTGGTGCTCCTCCTGTTTGCAGACATGTTTGTGTGACATTATGGCCATGCCCAAATATCCCTGGGCACAGGCAATATTAATGACTGGACTAGGCTGGCCTTTGGACTGGGTGTCCTTGTTTGGTTGTGCCACTCACTTCCAGGTGTAGATGTGCTCGATGTTTTTTTTAATGTTATCCATTTGTTACCACAGATGTATGTGGACTGATTTCTGTTAACCACTATAATTTTTCATTTGCAAAGTAAAACAAAAATTTAACTTCCAATACTTGTGGCGTTTTTAGTGGGAAGACTTTTGTAACAGCTTGGCCTAAACCAGATAATTTTGGTTGGAAGAGGTGTAACAATGCACAGCGAAAGCTAAGGAAACTACATGAAATACATTAGGCAACAATTAAGGTCGAAATGTTTTACTTAGAGGTAATGCCACATTAGGGCAAAACAACATATGTTTCCAAAAGGATAACACACACATACAGAATGGTGAGACAGGGAAAAAAGTTAACTAAAATGCTGGCTGATCAGGTTGGCTCTAACAGATTGGCCAGACTCACTGGGGGGCCCCTCAAAATTCTCGGCTTCATCCTCGACGGCTGAAGAGGGCAGGCTGTCCACATAACGTGGGACACGTTCCAGGATGGCAAAATTGTGCAAAACAGCACATGCCATTATAATGTCGATCACTTTCTTGGGATCATATTGCAGGGCCCCCCCAGTATGGTCAAGGCAACGAAAACGTGTCTTCAGCAGACCAAAGGCCCTCTCCACAACAGCCCGGGTCTTGCGATGCGCACGGTTATACGCTTCCTGAGAGGCATCCTGGGGCCGCAGCACAGGTGTCATGAGCCAGGGTAGAAGTGGGTACCCGGAATCACCTTAAACAGAGAATTAAATGTAATCAAAATTAAAAAGGCAACACAACCAACACCAAAAAATTCACAGATATCATAATGATGTAAGGTAAAGTGTTCCCCAAAAAAAACAGGGCACATTAGGGCCCCCAAAAATTGCACTAAGGTATAACCTAAATAAAAATGGAACTTCTATATACCAATTAATTAACAAACATCTGCACGGCCAAGGGTATTTGTATTTTACATATATTTGTAGTTTTCAGACATGTTACAATTAGGATGCTGCTGAGGGCCTATCCACATTTCTCTTGAAACTACAATGTATGCATTTTAAGTCCACTTTGACATTTAACGACCAATAGTACAAAAGGGAGCCAAATGTCAAAGATCCCTAGCCACATTTCACTGGAAACTACAATGTATGCAGTTTAAGTCCACTTTGACATTTAACGACCAATAGTACAAAAGGAGCCAAATGTCAAAGATCCCTAGCCACATTTCTCTGGAAACTACAATGTATGCAGTTTAAGTCCACTTTGACATTTAACGACCAATAGTACAAAAGGAGCCAAATGTCAAAGTTCCCTAGCCACATTTCTCTGGAAACTACAATGTATGCAGTTTAAGTCCACTTTGACATTTAACGACCAATAGTACAAAAGGAGCCAAATGTCAAAGATCCTTGGGTATAAACTCCAAACCAATATATTTAGGCACAAGGAACTTACAGACATCCTAACTAAAGGGAAAACATTCTGAAGGCCAAAGCGAGACAAGGATTTTTTGGGTAAGTTCCTAATATATGAGCCAAGAAAAAGGCAGTTGGACGCTTCTGTCAAGTTTTCCAAAACAAACAGATCAACAAATACAAGATTAATGCCACATTTAATAACACACAAATAGGACACACTTACCAAGCAGCCATGCCCCCGAAAATTCACCTGCCTCAAATCTCCGAAACAACCCAGATCGCCGGAGGATATAGGAGTCGTGGGACGATCCGGGGTAGCCGGCAAGGACACTCATAAACCGCATATCCGGACCAACCACGGCCTGGACATTAAGTGAGTGTCCCATTTTACGATTCCTTAAGGCAAAAACATACAAAAAGGGTAATTGATATTTGACCCAAAATAATAAATTAAACACAAAACATGTCTGCACTCTATTGGGAAATACTAATGAAAAGCCGAGATAAAGCAGCTACACAAATGAGGGATAAACAAATATGCTGCCGCAAAGGAAAACAGGTGACATGACACGTTGGGCAACATAATAACCAATCTCAATACCTATATATATACTCGTCGGCTGCCCTAGGTACGAGTGCCACATGTGTGCAGTCAATTGCACCAATAACGTTGGGCATGTCGGCCACATTATAAAACCCAAGCTTAATGGCGTTTCTGGCTGCCATATCATCAGGAAAATAAATATATTTTTGAGTTATGGCAGCCATGCCTTCCAAAAATTTAGATAGTGCGCGGCTCAGCGTAGGCTGTGACATCCCCACGGAGAGGGCACCCAGCCTCTGGAACGAGCCGTTCGCCAAAAATTGCAGGCAGCCAAGCATCTTGGTCATACCTGAAATTGCATGCCCCTTCCTTGTGGTGCGGGCTAACCATGGCCGCAGCTCACTATATAATTTATGGAGGGAAGCGCGATTAAGCCTGGTCAGCTCGAACAGCTCAACATCATTCATGCTATCGATGTTCATGCGACGACGCAGGGGCAATCTGCTCTCAGACATCTCGATCAACTCAATGCCAAAAAGCATAAGCCCTTGATGTGCCACAAACTCGCTCCGCTCCATCCTACTCCCGAGGCCAAATAGCTGCCGGCAAACATTTCGTAAAGCAGCTCTTTAATGGGCTTCAAAACAATTAGCAATCACCTCTCTGAATTGGGCGCAAGCCCATGTGAAGGACGTAAAAAATAGGATCGGACGCAAATAATACGATTTGGACGGGAAAAACACACGAACTAACGCAAATAATACGATTTGGACGGGAAAAACACACGAACTAACGCAAATTATACGATTCTCGTACGAAATGCGTATGTTCATATACGTCTATGCGCGAACGATCGTACGAATACGAAATGGCCAAAAAAACCAGAAAAAATGACAAACACCCACCCAAACTTACGATTCTCGATACGAAATCACTTAACTTTTGCTCTTTGAATCGAGGGGTATATGTCTATCATATTAGTGGTTTTGGAATTTGCTTTGTTTATCAGGTTAGTGGCCTTGTGACTCACTGTAATTATTATTTTGGTGGCCTGCTGACTTACTATGCTTCATGTTAGCGGCCAGAGGAATCATCATGTTGGTGGCCTAGTGATTTGCTGTGTTTATCAGGTTAGTGGCCTGGTGTCTCACTATACTTACCAGGTTAGTGGCCTGGCGAGAAAAAACAACAGGTATAACCGCAACACGGGTCCAATATCGGGTGCAGGACCTGAGGGAGTCCCAAATCCCCACAGTCACTGGTATTCACAAAAAATTGTATGGTCAGCACTCCTTAAAATCACAAAACTTTAATGAAAATTCATATAAAAACATCCCATAATGAAAAAGGCAGCTATAAAACCAGTAAACAGAACCCTGATGGAATAGAAATTCTCACGTGCTCTAACGCGTTTCGGACGGGGGAGGGTCCTTATTCATAGATGAGTGAGTCAGTCTATAATTACGTTTAAATAAGACACTTAATTAGAAACACTTACCTCAAACCATCTGTGTAAACCTCGCGCCGCAGCCACAGCCCCACACGGCGCGCGCAATGGACCCGCCATCCGGGAGTCCACCTACAGGCAGCCGATACCCCAATCAGCGCAGCAGAACATTGGCGCGTCACCACAGGCGCGCCCACCAAAATGACGAGAGCGCGTCACACACTCCAGGGCAAAGGCCACCGGAAGTAGACGCGCACTCCGCCACAAGGTAGCTGACGCATCGTGGTGCACGTCACCAGAAGCGGTGAACATCAACACCGCATGTAAATGAACATAAGTCTACATAATTAATTAACCAGCGTCTTACTCCTCACATTAATGTAAAATTAATAACCAATGATTGTTTCACATTCTGATATGCATGAGTACCGACACAACAATGCCATGTCACACACAAATAAAGTTATAATAGTGACTTTAATTAAGTGTGGATGAATTACATTCACACATGCTGCGACAAAGGATTAATCCAATGCCTCATATATTGTAATAGGGGACATGCATCCAAAAGACATACTATGATAAGATATTTTCTATACCTTAATATTATAAAGTGCCTGCTGCTAACCCATGAAAAAAATGGAGTTAGAGCTGAGGAAATTTGTGCAGGGGAAGGGAGGAAACTCATCGATCAATAATAAATGAAATGTCCCACTTATGATTCAGGCCCTTCGGGAAACGAGTACCCAAAGTGTAAATCCAAAAGGCTTCACGTGCTAACAACTTCTGTCTGATGTCGCCCCCTCTCGGGCCCATAGTAACCTTTTCTATGGCGCTAATTTTTAACTGAATCGCCTCTCCCTGATGTTCTGAATTATAGTGTTTGGCAACATTAGATCTATTCAAAGTATTTGGTTTGCAGAAACCCTGTAGATGTTCAGATATTCTTGTTTTCAACTTCCTAGTGGTACAGCCCACATATTGAATAGAACAATGTGAGCAAGTGATCAAATAAATGACCATACTAGAATTACAATTCA
This sequence comes from Gastrophryne carolinensis, assembly GCA_027917425.1. NCBI lineage: Eukaryota > Metazoa > Chordata > Amphibia > Anura > Microhylidae > Gastrophryne > Gastrophryne carolinensis. The sequence goes on along the minus strand of CM051234.1, from coordinate 631,234,731 downwards.
ATAGGGACTTAATGGTAAACTTTTCTCCTGTGTTGGTAGATATGAATTGTTTACCTCTATCAACAAATCTACACATTCCACATCCACAAGGGAAAAAACCCAATGTGGCTAGCCACGTATTCTCTCCCTTATTTTGAGAACTAAAGAAGCTTGGAGATAGAATATTACCCAAGCTAGGGGACTTTCTACTAACAACCCTTACACCCTGATCCACTATGGTCCGGAGAACAGGGTCCGCATTCAATATTAGCAAATTCTTTTTAAGAATGCGGCTGATCTCACGGAATTCCATGGTGTAAGGGGTGCTGAAAGTCACTCCCTGAAACGAATAATCTTCTTTCTTCTTCTTATTCATGCCCAAAAGTGCTTCCCTAGGCTTATTGTTGGCTATAGATCTCGCTCTAGAGAGCATCCAGGAGGGGTAACCTCTCTCACGTAATCTATGTTCCACTTGTGTTACCTCTTTCTGAAAGGTGCTAGTCTGGGAGCAATTGCGCTTACTGCGCACCATTTCGCCTGGCGACTCGCTCTGTTTTTCAGATAAGTGGCCTGGTGACTCACCACGTTTATCATGTTTATCATGTTGGTAGCCTGGAGCCTGGTGATTACGTTTATCAGGTTGGTGGCCTGGTGACTCGTTATGGGGGTTATTAATGAAGGTATAGCGCCAGGTAACGCCTCGTAGTGGCAGGCAGCGTCTGGTGAACGCTGGACGCTGTAGGCAAAACCACATTTATGAAAGCGAATCTGGTGAGCGATTCTAACAGTGTCATGTAGCGTTCGATTCATCATGACAGGTGGCTCAGTTTATAATGCCGGCGCTCTAGCTTCCAGAGCGCCAACGCTGTGTGTTTACTTTTTTGATAAGTATGGAGTGGTGCGCCGAGAATCGGTCGCACTGAGCTGGCGCTACCTTTTGCTCTCTGCAGCGGTGTACTGGTGTTAGAGCACCCAACATACATCACATTCATCAATGCGGGCCAGGTTACTACAGCGACTGAGGCACTATGTTGAAGCACCTGATACCTGCTTACAGCGCCTACTAGTGGTCACTCTAAGCACCGCTATACAGACGCTCATCTGCCGATACCTGGCGTTAGTAATGAATCAGCCTCCATGTTTTTCAGGTTAGTGGCCTGGTGAATCACCACGTTTATCATGTTGGTAGCCTGGTGATTATGTTTAGCAGGTTAGTGGCTTGGTGACTCGCTATGTACCCACAAGCCAAGGAGCCCCAGACCCAATGCTATACTCCTGCAAGTATTAATGGCATTTTAACCTAATTGAGTGGTGGATATCACAATTTTTGGAGAGAGAATACATGCTGGTAATGACTATATTTTAATGCCAGTTGGTAAGCATTTGAGTAATGGTCGCACATTGATGGTGGATCAATTATAATTACAAATATAACAGATCAGACCACTTGCCACTATTACCATTATAAGAAGGTTGAGATTATTGGAAGAATTATTATTAGAGGACTGTTGAAGATATTTAGCTCCGTGCTTTTATAATTGACTATTTGTATTTATACCTATTGCACCAATTGGTAACCTTTGCATGCTGTGAGCGATATCCCCGTTTGTTTTGTTATACCAAGGATAGTGTCGCAATTTATTGGATAATTATTTTGACTCACAATGTTTAACAAGTTAGTGGCTTGGCGACTCAGTGTATCAGGTTACGATTGGCTGGTTCCAGGTTTAGGCTATTCCCGGCTGTTTTACATCAAGCCTTTGACCATAACCACACTAATTATATAAAATGTTTTATTTATGCCAATAAGTTAAACGGGAATGTATCCGATAATCACAATATTTTCCATGATCAATAGCGATTTTTTACATACATAAATATAGTTCAATCATGTTTACATTCGTTACAATCATTATGCAATCACATATGTACATTACTGCAGGGCCCCTAGACTGACGAGCAACCCCGAGGGAAGCGGGGGCACTGCGGGAACGACACCTAACCCGCCACACGCCACACCTACAACAGTGAGGGAAGCGCACTATAGAAGTGGTGAATCATATTAACTGGCCATACTAAAACGCCCTTCTGAACAGTCAATTTGTCTATATATGAAGGGCCAGTATTGAAAACATCCTTAAAGGGCCAACATTGAACAAACTTCTAAAGGCTGTGCCTTTCCATATCTCTTTCGGGATAAAAGAAAAATCAATGTGCACATCTATATAAAGAGTCTAGAACATATCCAATTATAATAGCTTGGATTCATTTCAAAAGTTACAAGGACATTGAGAAAGCCGAAGCATCAGGCGAAACATGTTTGTCCTATAGAATATATGATGGAATAACTGACCCAGAAAGAACTTGGAGGGGAACAAGTAATGTACATATGTGATTGCATAATGATTGTAACGAATGTAAACATGATTGAACTATATTTCTGTATGTAAAAAATCGCTATTGATCATGGAAAATATTGTGATTATGGGATAAATTCCCGTTTAACTTATTGGCATAAATAAAACATGTTATATAATTAGTGTGGTTATGGTCAAAGGCTTGATGTAAAACAGCCGGGAATAGCCTAAACCCGGAATCAGCCAATCTTGAGAATAGCCTGACTATATACCAACCAAAGGAAGGGTCACTGAGGAAGGGAAACCATGAATAGGTTACCCGAGTTTTTTTTTTTATATATGTATCAGTTTACGATAGTATACTTTCAAACTTTTCAGTGTGGGAAAGAGGGACAATTGTTAAATGAAGCCACGCCCCCTCATTTATTGATGGACAGGAGATAAGATGTAACAGTTACAACAATAGGAACACTATGAGGGTTATTTAAGAAGGGATAGCGCCAGTTAGTGCTTCATAGCGACAGGCAGCGTCTGGTGAACGCTGGGCACTGTACGCAAAACCACATTTAGGAAAGCAAATCTGGTGAGCGCCTCTAACAGCGCCATGTAGCGTCACATGTATTATTACAGGCAGCTCAGCGTATAGCGCCGGCGCTCAGGAGCACCATGTAGTACCTGTTGCTCTGTAGCGCTCTCCTATACATTTCAATAGGGCCTCATTAGTTTGGCAATTTACACTTTTTTTCTTTTGCTCAAATCATTGTGTGACGTCTCCTGGCTGCAAACAAACACTTTTATATATATTTTTTTTTTTTATGCAGAATTGTCATTACAGGTCTGGCACTAGTGTTAATGTTACAGTGTTACAACAATGTCATTCCATGTGTTTTCGCTTTGTTACTGGTGAATATGTGTTCAAAAGCAGACTTTAATCACACAGTGTCTCGCGCTCTATGCTATAGCGCCCAGATCCAGAGCGCCATTGCTGTGTGTGTCTGTTTTCTTGTTAAATATGGTGTGAGTCGCTGAGGGTTCTTCTCTTGTACATGCGGTGGGTCCTGATGAAGGGGGCCCCAGTGCACCCCGAAACGTCGACTCACTCCACTGCTGTACTATGCTTATGATATAGCAATACAACTTTTTGCATGAACTTTTTGGAGTGATGGTTCTTCACAGACTCGCTGAGAGTCTGTTGCACTGAGCTGGCGCTACCTTTCGCTCGCTGCAACGCTGTACTGGTGTTAGAACGCCCAACATACATCTCATTCATCAATGCCGGGCAGGTTACTAGCGACTGATGTGCTCTGTTACAGCGCCCAATACACGCACACGAGCATCTACTAGTGGTCGCTCTAAGCGCCGCTATACAGACGCTCATCTGCCGATACCTGGCGTTAGTAATGAATCAAAAAAGAAAGTTAACCCTCTGCACACTCATGCTATTGAAAAACCTAGCAAACACTTGTTAAGAACATGGACTGTTAGTTAACATAGATTGCAATGAATGTAAAAGCGAGGTAGCCGCGTCAAGGCCGTCCAATTTGTACCCCGTCCCTAACATGACTAAGTTTAAAAGTTTGTGCAGACATTGCTACTTCTTTATAATAATAAAACACAGAGCAATTGCTCTGTGTTATATTATTATAGTCTATTGTAAAATCTGTTGGATATTCAGGTTTTGACACGTTGAGCAATATCACCTTTTAATAGGCAGTACTTTTAAATATACAATCTTAGCGCGGTAATTCAATTTAATTCTTTATTTTAATTGCTACTTCTTTACTTGTGTGTGCACAAGCAATGCAATACATGAATCAGCCTGTGTCTAAAGACATTGCAATAACATAACTTGCTTGCACACACAATGAAAAATGCTTTACTTGCCTGCACAGTGTTACAGTTCAAAAGGGGGTTTTAGGTAGAGGCCAATTGGACTCCCTGTTACATTGGGAGAGCTACAATCCAGCAGATCTGGCCACAGACCTGCAAATGCAACAGCAAAAAGAAAGATAGGATGTGCTCATCCAGTCAATATTTAGCAGTCAAGAGGTGCTAGAGGGGTGTGACCACACACACTAAGCAAAAAAGAAAGTTAACACTCTGCACACTCATATTATTAAAAAACCTAACTAACACTTGTTAAGAACATGGACTGTTAGTTAACATAGATTGCAATGAATGTAAAAGCGAGGTAGCCACGTCAAGGCCGTCCAATTTGTACCCTTTATGTTTAACAAGTTAGTGCCCTGGCGACTCCATACCTTCCAACTGTTCAGAGTGGGAAAGTGGGAAAATTGTTAAATGAAGCCACGCCCCCTCATTTATTGATGGACAGGAGATAGGATGTAACAGTTACAACAATAGAAACACTTTGAATAGGCAAATGAATCATTTATTGATGCAGATCTGCATGTAACACCTCAAAGAGGGACAAATGAGTTCAATGGGGGAGGGGGCACAGGGACTCAAAATAGGGACAGTCCCTCCAAATCAGGGACAGTTGGGGGATATGTGATAGTTGGTGTCTTGCTATAATGGACATGACCGTGGCTCATCACAACTTGTTGACAAGCACTCTGGTATACAGGATGTCTGGCTTGTGAGCTAAGCATCTGTATTATAATTCTATTGTAGTGATTTATTTTTGCTTATAATAAAAATCCCTGGTTTCAGTTTTATTAATTGAATGGTCATAGCAACTGGAGGTAGAGCAAACCTGTGATCTGAGTGAGCGCAATGGGATATTTTATCATTCATCATTATGTGACAGATATATGAAAGTAGATGAGAGAGCCCCATGTTTAATGCAATAAAGGCACGGTATATATTTCTGACTCTCCCACCACATTTTGGGCAATACATTTATCTATAATTTCATACATGTGTATTCAATTTACATTTATTATCATCTCTTCTTTTCTTTTCCCCTAATCGTCCGATTCGGAATTACAGTTTTACTGCCAAGCATATAGTGCATACTTAAAAGGTATGTACAAGGGAACGGGAAAATAAACGCTTGACATTACTATCTGTGATTTCACAATACAATAAAGCAAAACAACAAACCAATATTAGAAGAAAGAGCGCACACGACAAAGCTTTCTATAATGCAAAAAGTGTCTTACTGCGCAAAAATGCATTGTAAAATCATGCACCCCAGGGAGTATGAATACAGTGTCTAATACAATGAATGATAAAAAGCTTGCTAGATGGCCTAATAAATGCCTTAGGCAAGAACATATAGAAATATTTATACACATGCTGCTGCTATACAGCGAGAAAAAAAATGCAACAATAGCCCGGGCAAAATGCAATCCCTGATTACAAATAACATAAGGAGGATAAATATTCAGCAAGCATTGATAGTGGTAAATACATAGTAGGATGGTAGCATTGCCTGAAATGCCGCACCAACATGAAGAGCATAGCAATTGCAGTCCCATCAGTACAATGCACAAAAGAAAGGTGAATGAGAGAAGGGCTTTTTTCCTTGATAAGGGGTACAGAAACCCCAAAACATAGGTACGTGCCCCTCTCCTACTTCTGTGGTGCTCCTATTTTTATTGCTCTCACACTGGATATTAAAATGGGCCTACACCCATGTGGGTTCAGGTGTTGGCCTTGCACCTATAAGACAGGCTGGGGGGATCCAGAATGTTGGAGCCCCCCCTGCACACACCCCCCAGAACGACTGTAATTTTTACCTTAGCCTTCAATCATCCACCGAGAATACAGAGCCAACACTGGCTTACCAGCGACCATGTGGGTAGTGATGTTCCGGCCGCCAGAAAGCTCCACCCCACTGACTGGCGGCGAATTGTGGCGCTGTACTTTCAGCGGAGGATTGAAGCTAAGGTAGGAATTACTGGCATCCTGGGGGGTTATGTGCGGGGGGGCTCCAGCATTCGGGATGTCCCCTCCCCCAGTCTGCCTTATAGCGGCTATTCTGACTCACCAGATGACAGTAATGTGAATCCTGTAGACAGCTTCACCTTTTCTGTGTGTGTCTGTGATGGATGTGCTCTTACTCCATAAGGCTTGGCAGATAGCTTACTCGGCTTGTCATGAGTCACGTAGAATACGTTTCAGAAGCTTTGAGGCCGATTCATTAATAGCGCCAGGTAGCGACAGATGAGCGACTGTAGCGGCATTTTCAGAGCGCCCGCTAGTAGTCGCTGTGCTTGGCCGTTGTTCTGTAGTTGATAGCGACTCAGTCGGTTTGCCGTAATGTTGAATATTGGGTGAGGAGTCGCTATTTGACTGGTTCCGCGCTGTATGGGAGCGCATGACAGCAAATGGCCATAGCGAACGGCTCCCAGCATATTCATTAACAAATCACGCTCAAAAAATTCTCACGCAGTGAAATGCTTGTTTAAACCCCAGAGCGCTGGCGGCGATGGGTTAAAAGTAGTTTTTTAACCCCCAAACCACCATATTTTTGGAAAAAAAAACAAAACAAGTTTTTCAAAACATTTTGTAATATGAATACATTAATATCAGACCTGTAATATCAACTCTGCACAACTTTTTTTTTTTTTTTTTTTGTACCATAAAAAAAAAAATCTAACATTGCAGAAGTGGTCACAGAATTTTTGACATTTAAAAACAAAACAAAAACATTAATAGCAATTATTTAAGAATATTTAAAGATTGCTCCATTGAAATGCATTGGAGAGCGCCAGGTAGCGAGAGGTCATACCTGTCGCTGTTCAAGGTCGCTCACTGGCGCTGTGGGGTGAGGCTGGAATAATGATGAATGATTCGTTATCTGGCGCTCTGTCAGTCGCTAAGCAGGATCGGCTTGATAAATGTGTGATTGCGGAGGGGAGCCGGCGTTCTCGTGGCGGTGACTGTCATTACTGTGCGCTCACCATTCGCTACCTGGCGCTATCCCTTGTTAAATAAGGGCCTTTATTTCAGTACAGAATCTTGCAATAAACACTTCTTACAGCAGGAATCAATACAGCAGAAAACGTGTGATGTAAACCTATAACAGCAGCAGGTAAAAAGACTGTAGACTGCAGGAGGGAGCAGCAGGTGTGCACTGCTTGGGTGCAAAACTAGAAATGGCTGAGGTAGAGGGGAAGAAGTTAGGAGCTACTTCTATCACAGCAAGACTAAGGGAGCCAGGAAGGGACAAAAGCAGTTAAAGGCACACTGCTCAGCCTATGTAAATGAACACTATATCAGGCATTTACCCCGGGTAAAATGAAACATACGTTGTGTTGGTCTGCTTTAATTCTGATATCTAGTCACGGATATTGAAAAGATAAATCACTTTGCTGTGGAGGGTGTTTGATTTGATGGTGTAAAACAGAGAGATGAAGTCAAAAAACATCATCCTAAAATGCAAGTTCGGCTAATGGAGTGCACATTTGAGAACCATGTTCACATGCTGCTCTGACCTACAGGTTGACATGGCTGCCAATGGCCCTGAGTAACTTCATCAGACATCATCAGTCTTTCAAAGACCTTCATCAGCAGAAAAGTTAATGCTTTAGGTCTGTAGTCTTTGAGTTGAGATGCTGATGTCTGGTTAGCATTAGACCTTTTCATGCAGTCGGGAACTGTTCTAGCAGGAGCCTGTTGTGCTGTTATTACACCCAGGGCCAGCACCAGTACTAGGAATGCCAAGTATCAGGGCTCCCTGGCATATTCAAAGGCCCAAACAAGCTCCAGCAGGGCTGATTCTCTAGGGGGATGATTGGGATGATTCTCCAGCGGGCCCCACCTGCCAGACCAGAGAGCCAAATGTCCTGTATACACACCTGTGGCGATAGAGTGGATGATGAAGAATAGATGATGATTGGTGGCAGTTTTGGTAGTGCAGAGAACTAGAGGGTGATCCTTTCAATGCTGGAGCCTTCCAGCGGGGGACCAGAGGACAGTTACCAGCAATGGTAGACACTTGGATTGGTGTCAGTGCAGGGGTAAACCTAGCCTTTCTACAGCCTCATGGGATGAGATGATTCTCCAGCAGGTCCCACCTGCCAGACCAGAGAGCCAAATGTCCTGTGTACAGACCAGTGGCAATAGAGTAGGTGATGAAGAATGGATGGTGATTGGTCACAACTTAGGTAGTGCAGAGAACAAGAGGGTGATCCTTCCATTGGGGGAGCCTTCCAGCAAGGGACAAGAGGACAGTTACCAGTTATGGTAGACACTTGGATTGGTTTCAGTGCAGGGGTAAACCTAGCCTTTCTACGGCCTCAGGCAAACGATTGATAGACTCCCCTCCATTTCTCAACAAAGCAACGCTTGGGGGTAGGGAATAGAGACAGGTTGGGGCTGCTCAATCTGGAATTTTAGCTGTATTGTGTTTTTCTATGGGACTTGCCTGCCAATGATGCTGGAATATTTTCACTGTTGCTAATTGGGGTGACCAGCCACCCTTTTTCTGGCATGTGATTGCAGTTGTATATTTTTAGATGAGTTAGCATTGTGTTTTCTTCCTGGAGCTGCTGAGCCACCAAGAGTTGACTTGAAAAACATGACAGCAGTAAATACAATTCAAATATATTTTAAATAGAAAATAAACAAAAAAGCAGGTTTCCTTCCCCTCTGCAGTGCCGCCTTATGCAGCTGCCTCACATGGCCTCATAACAGGTGGATGGATATGGCCACAGAGGTTCCCCCTTATCACTTTGTGGTTTACCCTGATAGGTACGCATATCTCTGGCTGAGAAACTCATTTAATTTCCCGAAGTAGTGGCATGCAGACTATCAGACTGCTGACAGCTATGTGAGCGTTAATATTCGGTATGGGGTTCACAGATCTCGATGATAATGATTTCTCTTTCAGACAAAGAAAAATGAGTAGGTATCTTGGCTCTCGTTCTTTTTCATCTGGGTCACATCTTTATTTTAGGCAGAAGCCTCGATGATCTCTGTGTTAATCCATCATGTCAACATTGAGGAACGGTCAGGTGCACGCCATTCAAATATTTGTTTCCGATTAGGAATTTTTACTCTCTCATCTCAGAAGGAGGTTGTGTAAAAGTGATCTTCGATTAACACTACTGCAAAATTGGAGATGTTTGAGGCAGAAACAAAGAACTTTAAAGTCGACCAACACCCTCCCCTGATCGGCCGGGGAATCTATAAGATTCGCGGACCGATCAGCTCCCTGACTGACGGGCACCCCGATCGGGGGTGCCCCGCTGTGTGAACCCCCCCAGATCCCCGAAAATCCTACCTGATCCTCGCTCCAGCGGCGCATGCGCGGGCCGCCGCCGCCTCCCGCACGTCCCTCTAGCAGGGCGTGCACCCGCGCCGGCCGTTTGTGAATGGCTGGCGCGGGCGTGCTCCCTGTAAGAGGGACGCGCGGGAGGCGGTGGCGGCCCGCGCTCAGCTTGTCTGTCGCTGCCTCTCCTTGTCCGGCAGCGGCGATTGGAAGAGCGAGTCGCGTGGGAGCGGGGTCAGGTGAGTTTTTGGGGCTTTCTGGGGGGTTTCACTATCGGGGTGCCCCACCGAAGTGGACCAATACCCAGGATAGTCAAAATCCTGGGTGTTGGTCAACTTTAAATTACAAGATCCACACGGCTTATATTATTTTAGTTTCCTTTGTACATTTATCTATTTCTTTAAGATCTTTTTTAATGTACATTGCTAAAGAATGGAAAAATGTGGATAATCAACAGACATCACAGGAAAAGGAATTTTCTGAAGTTGTGGACAAGCTATGGTACAGGACACCAGTTTTGTGTTTGTCATGAATCGGTGCCAGTCTGCTCATGTTGCCGTTATGCATGCGTTAATTCACTATAGGCATGTATTCATTCCAGTTCGTGGTGTGCATGTGTTAAGTTCTGCTCATTGTGTGCATGCACTAGCTTACAATCATGATACATGTGCAGGAATATCAGCTTGCGGTGTGCAACTGCAAATTAATTGCAGTGCCTGTGTAACCCACACGCCACACCAGGGCCGGCTGGCATGCGGGGCAAGCTGTCGCGAGTTCTTGGAATCTTGAGGGATGATTGGGATATGGGCTGGTGAAGTCACAACAAACAGACTCACAGGATCCCGGGGTCACTCTAGGGGCTGGGACTATGCTACTGGTACCTTTGTATGTTGGTCCTCAGTGCACTCCACTTGGCTCCTTCTAGGCCCACACAGATGTTTCTCTGTGGTATCTCTCTGTCTTGCTGTGCACACTGTATCTCTTTCTCCTATGTAGTAGCTCTCCTTCTCAAAAGGGTTAGTAGGCTCCATTCTGTAGTGCTCACTACTAGTCCTCTGCATGGCTGTCTCCATGGCTCTATCTCTCTCAGCAATCCATGTTCTCTCAGCTCAATACATCATCTCTCGACAACAGCTCTGATAAGACTAACTATTCTAGAACGTGTCAGCTCTTTTATAACCTGTGTTGATGATGTCACTCTCCCACAGCAGCCTCTAGTGGTTAACTCCGGCACTGCTGTTATGTATTATGCAGCTAGGCTGTGTTCTGCAGGGTTTTCTATAAGAGATTAGGTAACTCCAATGTTTACCTGGGCCACACCTGTATGCTAATTGTTCTGCACAACTGAGCATGCTCAGAAGCGTTTAAAGGAGCACTATTGCAAAATTGTGTAAAATTAAGAATCCATGTAAACACGTCGGCTAATGAAAAGATGGGTCTCTCATGGTAGGAATAAAATCCAGGAGTGACAGGTTTAATCTATTAGGAGTGACAAAATCTGTCCCCCCAATTTCCTCTTCCTTCCAATAAAATAAAAAAAACAAGCCTGGCTGGACAAATCTTGATATCGGGTGTATAAGTGACCTCTCCTCCCGCCATCCAGCATATTTATATGAATTTTTATCATTGGCCCATTTTTCGTGATGTGCTTCTTTAACAAGATCTTCTGGGTACAAAGATGGCATTAAAATATTTTCTTGGATCCAGCTGAACGTATTTACTTGCATCTAGTTAACTTCTGAATCTAAGAACTTTAACCCTTCTTTGCTGACCCATGGCTGAACTTGGACTTTGTTATTTGCTACCTGCCCACGACCTTGGATTACAGACTCAGTTTATACTGGCTTGCTGCCGGCCCATGGCCTCTGGCTTTGGACTTTGACTACTCTTGATTTCTCCAGCCCTCGACCTTGGCTACTACCATTATTCATTTGCCTTTGAGCTGCTATACCATCTGGACCAGGAGACCACTGCTTGTCTCTACAGGACTCTGCTTAAGATCAGGACCCCCCCTTAGATCCTGGACCACTAGTTTTTGGGCAGTAATATCTGTGCCCTCCTTGCCAAGCAGTGGTACTCTAGTTCTGCACAGTGGGTACTCCACCTCAGATTGTGATAGTGTTTTATATGCCACATTGTCATACCTCTCACTTCTCACTGCTTTACCAGTACATGTAGAGATAATTACAGGACCAGTTCCAGGTGTATGTGTGCCCATGGGTGTCAGAGTCCCAGTCAGACCCTTGACCTGTCATGACTGTCATGGCAGTCAAGTTGCATGTATGATGGATATTGTCAAATATTTCACCTGCTTGCCTGTACTAAGTAAAATTCTTCCTACTTTTGACTGTCAAAGCTCCCTCGGGTCTGGGTTAAGGTTCCTCCATAAAGTTTTTTTCATAATGCAAAACAAAACATGCTTCCTAAGAAGTTCAAGATTTCATTCTTAAATCCTACCATTACTGCCCTGCTTGACAAGGAAAAAATAATTAATGAGAAGCCAGAAAAATGTCTATCCCAAACTGTAAAAGGTTGTGTCGTACGAAGGGAGCATGGCCAACTTTACCGGCTCTGGGAAATGATGTGTTTGAGAAATGATTTATACAGGAGTAAATTGAAGTTTCAACATTTTCCAATTTGGGATAAATGTTGTTTAACACTAGCTACTCAGGATTCCAGTTTACCATCCAAGAAACCGCTCTTGCTTTACATCTAAGATGTTTCTTTTCGTTTGCAAGCAAAAAATAATTGAAAGAAAGAACAAATGAATGTAATCAATGAAACAATGACATTTTAAGAACAAATCAAGGAAAGAGATGGAAAGAAAAAAGAAAAATTAAAAATTAAAAAACAGTGGGAAACTCCCCTAGAATATAAGTATGTAGGCACTGCCCCTAAAACCCATATGTACTTGGGGCGCCCAGCTAACCTCTATAACTACTGCATGACTCACACAAAAACACAGACATCTGGTTATTTGCTGAGCTGGCCAATAACCATACTGACAAAGTTAGCAAAAAATGAACTCACTTTTAATGGTATTGAAAACGGACTCACAACCCATATGACAAACAAGACTTACTGACACACACTAATTAAAATCGCAATTGCGATAGAACATGTACAGATGAATGGAGGCCCCTGCCAGGCCGACCTGGACTCCACACTCACACCCGCAGATACTCAACTCACAACAAAAAATGCTGGCCAGCATATACTATAGGGACAAAAAAACTATCCACAATGGGGGCAAGCATATGGCATAAATCATTTGGCATCAAAGCAAGGGACGTCAGGCATATGATGCTGTCCACCAGCTCCAAAGTGATGAGTGTTGGTAATGGAATTTAAAGCTGATTCATAGAGGCTCAAATCTTAGAGCACATAAATGCGGATCTAAAGCTCTGTCCAACATATACAGATAGATTATGTCTGTAATAGAGTGATACGCTGGTTTTGGTGAGGGCTCAAAGCATAGAACACACTGTAGGCGATCCTATATACACGGGTTCATAATGCATATAGCTGAAGATGCCAGGCCCCTTCCACATGGACTTCATACCCCCGCAAGGGACTGAATAAAGTCAACTGAGCAGGAGTACAGAGTGCTTATACCAAGGCACTCCAGCATAGATATACTTGCGCTTTCTGTGGGGGCCAATGCAGGCATTTTAGAGATCATTCCCGTAAGGGCGCCATAAAAAGTTCCTCAGTCATTCAAAGAATGCTGTGCGGCGTTGCCGTCTGCAATCTCGCCACTCTTATTCAGCCCGGTCCCTTCCGCCAATGATATGTCCAAGCTAGAAACTCCTTGCAAGTGCGGCCATACTGTGAGCGAGCCCATGTGGTGGGTGTGGGAAGGGTAGTATAGGATAGTATATGCTGGCCAGCATTTTTTGTTGTGAGTTGAGTATCTGCGGGTGTGAGTGTGGAGTCCAGGTCGGCCTGGCAGGGGCCTCCATTCATCTGTACATGTTCTATCGCAATTGAGATTTTAATTAGTGTGTGTCAGTAAGTCTTGTTTGTCATATGCGTTGTGAGTCCGTTTTCAATACCATTAAAAGTGAGTTCATTTTTTGCTAACTTTGTCAAAAAAGAAAAATGCCAGGAAATCAGCAATAGATTACTTACCTTACCTGTAATTTTAAGCAGCATGATGGTTTACTCAGTACCCAAATCAACAGTTCCGCTTAGGAAAATGAAAAATAGGTAAGTAAATCATTGAATTCAATTCTGTGTTCTTGTCACCTCCTGGAGTCATTCATTCGTATTTCTTTCTTTCCAATGATTATACCATTGAGGTGCCAGGAATTGATGAATCCTGCACAGGCTAGACATACAAACAAATCGGATAGTTGTGAGGCTACTCGCCAGAGAACAGGCAATTCTTCCTATGGCCAATGATTGCTGCTGGCTGCCAGTGCCTACTCCTGGTTACTGCATGGTTCTGCTCCTCAATAATGGCTGTCCGCACACAACGCGGGAAGGAGGTGTGGCACATGACCAACATGTGAGGTGGGTCTTCCCAGTGAAAAAGTACAGTGAACTGGTAAATATCCACCATTCCGCGGTTTGTTCTCACTTTTATTTGAGGAATAGGTCCTTGCTCCCTCTGATTAATACAACCAATAAGACACTGGAATTCTGATACTGCACTTTGACCTCTGTCCCTGTCCTATACCACATTGACCACGACCACATTAAAAGAAAAATCCACTTTCATAGACTTTTTCCACAGAATTTAGTTCAGGGGTGCCCTAGAAGAATGAGGCTCCTATGCTTATTTTTCACGCACACATGCAACAATGGTATTTAAAGCTGGGTGCCGCACCTCCAGCCTACAACCCGTATGTGGGCATGTCAGTGTATGGGCACCTCAGCTGAAGCTTAATTCAAATCTAGAAGTGAGACATGGACGTCAGATATTGGCAGGTGGGAGCACGATCGATGCTGCTGAAGCGGATGAAAGGTAAGCAGGGGAGTCTCCTGCCCAAATCCAAGCTCTGTGCGGAAAGTCAATACTGTAAAATGCTGCTGGTTGGACAAAACCTTCCTCAGGATTACCAACAAATTCACCTTAACTGTGGGAAATGTTTCCTCAGATCTGACCAAAAACAAAAATCTAGAAAGCACAACAATTTCGTTTTTCAGTCACACAAGATATTTGGATGCCTTGTGGGTCAAGCCAGTGGCTCCAGAGCATTCAATGCTCTCTTAGCCCCATCATGGGGCAACCAGGGATGGTGCGCAGGCTGTGGTGCACAGTGCATGTGTGCAAACTTTTGCACGCAATACATGGACATTTGCACATGCACAGGTGCCTTTAAATAGGAAGCTGAGGCTACAAGATGGTGCTGGAAGATCTTCCAAGTGCCTTACCCCTTCTTCTTGAGATGCCTAGTTCCTTGATTTGTATTTTTCCTTGCTGGCTCCTTCCTGGCCCTTTGCATGAATAGGATTATACCTGCTTACTGCCTGTCCACAGCATTTGCTACAGACTATCATCTCCAGCCCACAACAACCCTTGCTTATACACTTGACTGCTTGCCCCCAATCTTATCTTAGCTAAGATTAGCTCTGCTCAAACCCTTTCACCTCACCTGGAACAGAGGATTACTGCTTGCCTACCAATACCCATTATTCCCTGGGGTACAACCTGGAGCTTTTTATGCACCCCAATCTTGCCTCCATTGCAGAAGGGCTCTAGTAAAGACCAGGGTTGCCCCTAGTTTCCTAGCTTCCGGTCAAGTCTGAGGTTCTGGATGGTGGTCTCTTATGCCTGCTCTTACAGCAGTACGACCCTGATTCCCACAGTCAGAGCTCAATCCGCTGCATGTCATCTCAATTCCAAAAGGTAGAAACTGCAGGGCCAGCAGCTGGGCCGGGGCATCATTTTGATGGGGAATATACAAGTAAATTGTGAAGGGTTAATTCTCTTTCTCTCTCTTTCTTTGACATCGTTTCAGCCATCTTGCTGCTTTAATATTATATAATATAGTTTTACCTTAAGCTTTGTGGTGTACATGTGAGGCTTGGTACAGCGAGAGCATTCAATGCACCCAAGGTTAAGATAAATGACTCCCTAATGCCAACTGTGAGATAACATTATTTTGTGTTATGTGAAAATTATGTTTCTCACGAAGGGAGGGGCAAACTAAAGCTCTCCCTGGTCTTTAAAAGATACATCCTTCCTTCAATAAAAACAGAGTCATGTGCTGAATTGTCCCGCTGAGCATGTCTCTCGCTTAATTTAAACACATCATTCTCCAACCGGTTGTTAAAGGTTGAACAATACAGAGGTTGAGTCAGAGAGGCCAGGCAAGACTTATCAGGGGGTCCGAGCTACTCCCCAACAAATTGGAGCTTCCTTTCTAGGGGGGCTAAAAAGTTGCTCATGATGAGGGGATGAGGCACTTGAGATGTTTTTCTTATCAGGGTGACATGGTAGTGAGATGAACAATAAGTCCAACAGCAGAATAACTTTAGGCATGCATTGGTTGTTGATCATTATGTCACCTGCCAGCATTGGTGGGTGGCATGATGAATAATTTGACCCAGATCTTGCCATTATTCAGGATGGGGCGAATTGGAAAGATTTGAGTTGATTAAAAGACAGCTTACCAGAATCCAGCACAGTCCACTAGGCGGCAGCCACAGTAAGGCTGCAGAGAGCAGCATCCCCCACACTGGCCACACTCCCGGACCCCAATCAAGTCAATGGGTGGGCATGAGCTAAGAGTAGGGAATTCTCTGTACATGATTGGACCGCTTTACCCAACTTCTGAAAATGACCTAAACTACCCACAGTACCATATAAGAACTAGTAGTGTGTTATTTATCAGAAAGAAAGAAACGTAGATAGAATTGTAAAATGCATAGCCATTTCTTTATTACAGTTTAGATAGTCTGTACAGTAAAATTCAAATCTGTGTCCCATAAATTGCACATAAAATACTGGGCTCTATACACACTTGGATAGGGACGAAAAATGGCCCAGTGCCCTTTATTTAAAAATCAATGAATCAATAGTTTGGGAGTTATGCATCATCCTCTTACATAGATGACAAATATGATGTTTGTATAAAGGTTTAACCCATTAAAACACATACTAAGGGCTAGGCTGGAAGGCTAAATTGTTCACTGGCTTTGAAAATGTCCCAAAAAGCTCAAGGTCCTCTGAAAGGTTCACATTTCTTAGAGTAAGATGTAGGAAAAGAACTTTCCATGTGGAAATTGCAAGTCTGATGAGTAAAATAAGACCAGACTTTTGCAAGTGCATTTGGTAAAACAAGGCCATTCCTCCAAAGAGTTTAAAGTCCACAAGGCCACCTCACAATACATTCCCAAGTATAGCAGCTAAAACAAGACCGGCTCATAATGGATTTCCAGGACTCAAAGGAAGACCCCGACAAAATGGCCTTACATAGCAGAACTCCTGTCTTCCCTCAAGTTGATAAATACGTAAAGCCAGGTGGCAATTAAATCAACTATTACGTGTTTCGCTGGCAAAAAAAGACCGATAGGTAAAACAAGACCAGCTATCCGGGGACTCCTAAGACCCAAGGGTAAAGCAAGATGACCTCGGAATGGTCCTACCTAGCAGAACTCAAATCTGTCCTGAAGTTGTAAATGGATATGTGAAGCCAGGGAACCATTTTTATCTCCAGCAACCCCTCATTGTCAAAAATCTTGAATTTTTGATGGAATCACCTAATAAATGATCATCTATGAATCCATTAAAATACTTGGAGTTTGACTAACAAGCTAAATAGTCCAGTGTCATAGGCTAAGTTATGGAAATTTCTGATGTTCTCACAACTAAGCAAAATGTGCAAAACCTTCCCCCAAAAGTTTTACTTTAAGTAAAACAATACCATGCTACACAGGAAGTACAAGTTCAGCAGTCAAAAACAAGACCATTCAACAGAGGGGTTGCAAATCCAAGAGGTTCCAAAACACAAAGTATGGATTGACGAAGCTCACCTCAAAATGGCCATACACAGCATTGAACTGGCCCATTAGAGGACCAGAGGATCCTCTGGTGTGCCCAAGGCACTAACCCGATGCCATCAGGGCAGTACAGGAGGTCCAAAACAATCAGTGTTTTTGGTTTTAATCACTCGTTATACTGTACTGTAACACTACTAATGATGGACTGTTTCTATATAGCTGAAGGGTGGGCACCAAGAATGATTTTTTCTCATTGGCCGAAGTTGCTCCAGTCTTACACTGGCCCTACATGGCAGAACGCATTTCTGGGCTCAAGTTGTTGATGAATGTGTAAAGCCAGGGGACAATTTTACAGGGCCAGCAACAAAGCCTTTAGTGATTTTTGATGGCATAGCCTTTTTCATTCATCATCTATTGCTCCTTAACTTTTAATAACAGAAAGAGAATTATAAAAAAGTATCTGAACACTAATACAACAATAGTGCAGTTTGAAAAACATGGACATTCAGAACAACATTATGCAAACCATCCTACACAACCAGAATGTGCGAATTTGTGTTTTTGTTAAATTCAATGACACAAAAGAGATACAACCTCATCATTTTGTTTTTCGGGACATACTGGTAAATATCGGAAAGAACATACTTTATGCTACATCCTGTACTCCTGAAGTGCACAGAACTACTTCTTCTCCCACAAGACCCGCCTATACGGAGTCTAAGCCCTTGAAGTACCGTGCAATCTTCCACTTGTTTTTGTTTCTTTTTTTATTTGATCACATACTGTATTAAAAATCACAACTTCATACAACAATTCACAAAGGGAACAATGGTGCATGAGATCTCTCAT
Organism: Gastrophryne carolinensis; assembly: GCA_027917425.1. NCBI lineage: Eukaryota > Metazoa > Chordata > Amphibia > Anura > Microhylidae > Gastrophryne > Gastrophryne carolinensis. Next base: position 631,216,413 of record CM051234.1, on the reverse strand, counting down.
GTAAAGCCAGTCGTTTTAGTTTTCATTGCCAGTCTTTGGCTTAAGTGGTTCAGTTTTCTGGCCTTTAACAAGTCTTGATATGAGATGTTTTCAGATTTAGGCGGAGAGCCAAGTAGTGTGCAGAATTCCAAGACCCTTGTCTTTTGTAAATGGCTTTCCATGTGGGTCCTTAAGTGGCAAGATCTGTACAAACAGTTATGAATGACTGTGATGCTTTGTCTTAGCTGGATAATGGCTGGATAGCTAGTAAATACTGTCCATTATACAAGAGGCTTGCAACTTTAAGGGTTTGGATGTCTAAGTAAATACTGTCCATTATACAAGAGGCTTGCAACTTTAAGGGTTTGGATGCCTAATTGAGTCTTTAGAACTGACATTAGAAGGTCAAACCAGTTCCACAAAGTATTTAGAATGAAGGTTTTGGACAATCCCAGAATACTGGAACAATGAGACACCATTTGGAACAATTTGTAATCAACCCCCCATACCACTGCATGATCAATAGTGCTAGCTTTAGAAACAGGAGTCACAAAATTATTTTTATAATTTATGGCTATTTAAATGTACAGTTATAATTATATTTCTTGACTTGTGCAGGCCTCACAGTCATATTCTGCTTGCTAGCAATAACTACAGTTTCTGGAGCGTGACCTGTCACTCTGTTTGTTAGCTAAGGCTTTAGAGTTCTGTTTTGAGGCTCCATTACTGAAGAAATTTGCAATTCTTATCTATAGACAATGAATAGCGGACAATATATGGTCTTCTCCAAAGAAATGGACAAACCTGCCAAAGGACAGGCCATTAGAACATTTTTCACACTCACATTTGAAATGGTAATGGACTCCTTGGCCTCGATTCAATAAAGGTAGAAAAAAATTCTCATGGTAGTAAAAAATTCAATTCATGAGAAAGAAGCCTGAGAATTTCACTGTAGCTGAATCACCAGAAAAAAAGACAATGAAAGTCAATGGCACTTTTTACTACAGTGTAAAAAGTTCTCTACTTTTCCTTAGTAGTAAAAAGTGCCATTGACTTTCATTGTCTTTTTTTCTGGTGATTCAGCTACAGTGAAATTCTCAGGCTTTTTTCTCATGAATTGAATTTTTTACTACCATGAGAATTTTTTTCTACCTTTATTGAATCGAGGCCCTTGTGTGAAAAAAGAAATTGCGTTCAAGGCTTCAGAATTTTGTTTTCAGGGTGGTAACTGCCACAGAAAAAAAAGCTTGGGAAGGAGGTCCTTACTCTAGAAAGGGCCTCAGGAAAGCTGTGTGCAAAATGATGGGTTTGGGGGTGAGGACAAGATGACAGGACACCTTATATGTTCAATGCATCCGCATGTCAGCAATCCAGTGCACTTTTTTAAAATAATTTTCATTTTCATGCTTTTACAACATTATGAAAATTCTTATGTGGCAACTCGTCAGTGCGATCGTCCAACTTCCAATTTTGAAGATTAAGCATGGAATGAAATGAGCTGTAGGACTGGAAAATTTTACGGGATTAAAAAACATTGATGCACTTTAAAATTGTAAAAGGGAGATATTAAATATGATAATTAAGATGATTATTAATTATCAATATTTCCTAATCATAACCGAAAACCATTTTTTCATTTATATTTAAATTCATTTTAAAGCATCTCAAACCCCATTGTTTTGCTCCCCCTGTCCCAGAGTACGGATGGCCATGTTGTTGTCTTGGCAGTGGCCCGGTATTTGAAAAAAACTGAGTTTTCTGCCACCAAGGCCAAGCCCACCTGGCACCATTTTAGATAAGCCGATTGGCTAAAGTGCCGTGTGACGCACAAAGGTGCCAGTTGAATCGCCGGCTGGCCGCATTCCTGGCTTTCACGCTGGGCACGTCGGCTCCCTCATCCAGTCATTCAGATACAGGGGAGCCAGTGATTGCAGTGTCATGGGATCGGCAGTAAAGGTGAGTGTACAGGTGACCCCGGGGGATTTCACACAGCGGGGCATCCGACTATAGGACGGCCCGGGGTAGGATAGCGGTCGGCCCTGGAAAAGGCTGTTGTGAATGATTTTATTTAACCCTTACCCTGTGAAGCGGCATGGGAGCCGTGTGCGCGGGTGTTTGAGTCACTACCCCTTTTTGTCACTCCATGGGTGGCCCTGGTATCTGTGGGACATTTGTGTGAGATACATGTGGTGTTCTCTGTTTTGCTGCTGGCACATGCTTTTTACTATTTTTGTCTCTATTCACCAGTTTGTATTTCATTATTATTGTGTTTTTATTGATGTTTTTTTGTGCAATATGTGATTCATATGGTTTACACGAGTTATATATATATATATATATATATATATATATATATGTATATATTCGTAGTTGGGCACAAAGTGGGTCTTATGAATTGTGATTATTACATTTTTATGTGTGTATTATGAATTTGAGTATGGATTAGATTAATAGAGACTGATACTTCAGTCAGCACTTCAGCACTTTAAATAATTTCATTAGATTTAGGTTTTGTGCCGGCACAAAATATTATTCAGGGTGTGAATTATTTAGGGCTTATTTCTGTTCCACGGTGGCTAGTATTGATATCCCTTTATGGGCATCAGTTATTTGTAGATTATAGGGGTAAGTGCAGTTGCTTTTAAATGTTTTGTGTGATATGTTTTTTAGCCTTTATGTGTATCAATAAAGTATCTGTATATTATTATGATGTGTTGGTGCTCCTCTTTGGGAGGAAGGTGTGCTTAGAGGCACGCCCACTCCATTTTCTAGGTTTTTTAAATGATTTTATTTAAGTTGGTGCTATATTAAACACAGCAAATAATTAGTACATAAAAGTAGGGTCTAGCTCAACCCATCAATGATGGATGCTAAGGTGCTGTTTAATATTGTATCCTGATAACTTGGGATGAGCGAACTGGTTCGGACGAACCGGAATTCGCTCTGAATTTCAGGGAAAATTCGATCCGGCACGAACCCGAATTTTTTTTGGTTCGTGCCGATCGAATTTTCCCTGAAATAAAAAGAAAAAAAAATGCCGGCATGGTGGGAGCGGGCAGGGCGGCTACGCTGTCAGCGGGCGGCGGAAGCCGGCCCGCTGACAGCGCAGCCGCCCTGCCCACTCCCACCATGCCGGCATTTTTTTAAAAAGCAAACACTTACCTGCATGGTCGGAGCGTGGAGGCCGGCGCCGCTCTCAGGCGCCCTCTGATGACGCGCCCTCTGATGACAGCTGAGAGCGGCGCCGGCCTCCACGCTCCGACCATGCCGGCATTTTTTTTTCAGATGAGCGATTCGTGAAAGTTTGATTCGGGCGAACCCGAATTTCTTGGGGAAATTCGGCGAATCGCCCGAATCGAACTTTCAAGAAGTTCGCTCATCTCTACTGATAACTATAAATTACAAGAAAAATAATTTTGTGACATTGTGAGTGATATTTATTATTATTATTATTATTTATTCTTACTTAATTTTGCTGTGTTATTTTTCTATTTTTAAGTCCTTTTTTTTTCTTTCTTTAGTTTATAAGGTGTCAACGTAAAAAGAAATGTCATTGCAAGCTTCTTATTTCACATGGTTAAGAATTTAAAAATAAAAAATGAAGATGCTGAAAGTCCTGTGAATTGTAAAGGGCTAACCATCGCACAGCATGTGCCACTTGGCAATTTGTCTTCGTGGATGCTCACAGATTTCCTTCCAGTGTTCCCCTCCTGTTCCATCTGCTGAAGCCCCCAGGATTAATCGCCCCATAATCTCGTTCCTGGAGCCCCTGTCTGAATCCATCACCAGAAACTCCACGCTTATGTCGTCCAAACCTTCGCAGGGAATGTCAAACACAAACAGTTCGTTGAACACCGCGTTGGGGGTGCACTTCTTCACGTGAGTTTTCTTTTTCGAGATCCTTTTCTTGGCGTGATACAGGTTCACTTTCACATATGGATCTGAAAGAGAATACGTTCATGATCAGTATAAAAATGGTGATGTTTCTAAAGAGAAGTACATTTAGGTCAGGGATCCCCAAACTTCCTACTTCAACCGGACCTTCACCCTGAATAAGAGCCTATCTTATATGTTTCCCCCACCCTGTACATACAGATTGCCCACATTAATCCGGACCTTCACTCTGAATAAGAGCCTATCTTATATGTTTCCCACACCCTGTACATACAGATTGCTCACATTAAAAATCATCCTGCCTGCATCTACTGTATTTTATGAGCATTTAAACATCCAAGATGGCGGGCCAGACTGCTTGCAAACAGAAAGTGTCTTCTGAATGTGTTGCTCTGCATTATGGGACTGCTGACCTTTTCCTGACCCCGGATCTGCTCTGTCTGTGCAGAGCACAGCTATAACCCCACCTCTGCACTTTTTCCCCCTTTCCTCTGTTGAGTATGTGATGCTTCTGAGGCAAGATGGCGGTGCCCATATCCCAGAGTCCTGAACAGAGTTGCAGCCCAATGGGCGAAAGAATAAAAAGTAATTGACTAAAAACGTAACATATATTAATTTTCGATTTTTTAGAATTTTAGATTTTTGAAGGTTTGGGCCTTTCATTAAATGATGCTGATGGTCCGGTTTAAGACCAACCAACAAGTTATATTTTGTGGATCTCCACATAGCTTGCTCCAAAGCTGTTTGAGCACTGATTACTTTACCTGCGCATCGGTGTAGAGATCTGCAAAACATGACTTATTGGTGGTCCCTAAGAAAGAGGGTTGGGGACCCCTGATCTAGAGGGCCAATCATCCTGCTCTTAGATTATCTTAAAGTGGACCAACAGTCAAAAATGAATTAAATCAGACCCCGCACACAACAAACAGGGCTCATATGCATCCCCCCAGGGCAAGTTAGATTGCTGCACATAAAAATTCGTATACCTTTTTCTAACGCCTGCTGGGGCAAATTTTAAAAACAAGATGGTCGTTCATGGGCTTGCAGGCCACCTGCAAACAGGAAGTCGTGCTGGGCTTCCTGTTACTGTGCATTTCAGTTATGCCATTTGGAGGTGGAAGCTCCATAATGGCCATTACCTTTCTTTTCCACCTGTGCCAGGCTGTTGGTCCGGTTTAAGTTATATACTGTACCTTTAGCTAGGCCCATACCCATGACAGGCATTTTTGAATGTCTGGTACGGTATGTTCCCCAGCTAGTTTTGAGTGAGGATGTGGCAGTTGGCGCACTCAACTCTATTCTGATCGCTAGCGACTGTGACATCACAGCGACAAGCAGAGCTGAACGGAGGCAAGCATACCGACTGACTGAATGGCCTGTGCCTGTGCCATGGGAGCACTGGATAGGTGAGTTTTCTCTGCTACCAGTGTGGATACACATAGTGGGCCATCCCAACCCCGAATGCCTCCCCTGGGAGGAACAACACCCAACAAAGTGACATTTCCCAGATGTTGTTTACATTTATTTAGTTTTGAAAGGAGACACCTAAGGGGGGACATGGTGTATAAATATATAAATAGCCAATACATAAAAAAAAAAGAAATATGGGGAAAAACTATTTCATGTAAAATCCTCTCTAAACACAAGGGGGGCAAGTAAAAAAAAAAAGATTCAATCTTCAGACGCAGCAATACTATTTTTACCATAAGAACTATAAATCTGTAAAATAACCTCCCACTGAAGATTCTTACATAATCAACAGCTGGCAGCTTCAAAAAAGGATTAGATGATTTTTTTTAAGAAAATACCATTAACTGTTCCTAATAGTTGTTATATGTAAATAATTAAAAAATAGCTTTCCTCTACTCTGTCCCTTGGTTGAACTTGATGGACAAACATATTAACTATGAGGCCGATTCATTAATAGCGGCAGGTAGCGACAGTTGAGCGACTGTAGCAGTATTTTCACAGCGCCCGCTAGTAGTCGCTGTGCTTGGCCGTTGTTCGGTTGTTGATAGCGACTCAGTCGGTGTGCAGTAATGTTGAATATTGGGTGATGAGTCGCTATTTGACAGGTTCCGCGCTGTATGGGAGCGCATGATAGCGACTGGCCATAGCGCCCGGCTCCCACAATATTCATTAACAAATCACGCTCAAAAAATTATCGCGCTGTGAAATGCTTGTTTAAACCCCAGAGCGCTGGCGGCAATGGGTTAAAAGTATTTTTAACCCCCAAACAACCATATTTTTGGAAACCAAAAAAAACAAGTTTTTAAAAACATTTAGTAATATGAATACATTAATGTCAGACCTGTAATATCAATTCTGTACACATTTTTTTTTTTTTTTTTTACCTTAAAAAAAATATCTAAAATGGCAGAAGTGGTCACAGAATTTTTCACATTTAAAAAAAAAAAAAACATTAATAACAATTAAATATTAATATTTAAAGATTGTTCCATTGAAATGCATTGGAGAGCGCCAGGTAGCGAGAGGTCATACCTGTCGCTGTTCAAGGTCGGACGCAGGCGCTGTGGGCTGAGGCTGGAATAATGATGAATGAGTGGCTATATGTCGCTAAGCAGGATCGGCTTGATAAATGTGTGATTGTGGTGGGGAGCCGGCGTTCTCGTGGCGGGGCCCGTCATTACCGGTCGCTTACCTGTCGCTATCCCTTGTTAAATAAGGGCCCAAGTAACTACTGTATGTAACTTTGGGGGTTATTTAAGAAAGGCTAGCGGCAGGTAGCAAAAAGAAAAATAGGATGTGCTCATCCAGTCAATATATAGCAGTCAAGAGGTGCTAGAGGGGTGTGACCACACACCAAGCAACAAAGTAAGTTAACCCTCTGCACACTCATACTATTGAAAAACTTAGCTAACACTTGTTAAGAACATAGACTGTTAGTTAACATAGATTGGATTGAATGTAGAAGCAAGGTGGCCGCGTCAAGGCCGTCTAATTTGTACCCTGTCCCTAACATTACTAAGTTTAAAAGTTTGTGCAGACATTGCTACTTCTTTACTTGTGTGTGCACAAGCAATGCAATACATGAATCAGCCTGTCTAAAGACATTGCAATAACTTAACTTGCTTGCACACACACAATGAAAAATGCTTTACTTGCCTGCACAGTGTTACAGTTCAAAAAGAAGGTATTTAGCGCCAGGTAGCGCCTCGTATCAGCAGGCAGTGTCTGGTGAATGCCAGGCGCTTTACGCAAAACCACATTTCTGAAAGTGAATCTGGTGAGCGCCTCTAACAGCGCCATGTAGCATCCCATGTATTATTACAGGTGGCTCAGTGTATAGCACCGGAGCTCTAGCTTCCACCAGTCGCTACCTGACGCTCTCTCATACATTTCAATGGACATTCATTTGCTTGTGTTTAAACAGCGTGTTTTTTTTTTTTTTTTTTGCTCCAATCATTGTGTGACGTCTCCTGGCTGCAAACAAACACTTTTAGAAACTTTTTGGACTTTATATTTTTATGCAGAATTGTCATTACAGGTCTGACACTAAAGTGTTAATGTCACAGTGTTATAACAATATCATTTCATGTGTTTTCGCTTTGTTACTGGTGGATATGAGTTCAAAATCAGACTTTAAACACACAGTGTCTGGCGCTCTATGCTTTAGCGACCAGATCCAGAGCACCGACGCTGTGTGTGTCACCTTTTTTGATAAGTATGGTGTGAGTCACTGAGTGCAGGTCACGCTGAGCTGGCGCTACCTCTCGCTCCCTGCAGCGCTATACTGGTGTTAGAGCACCCAACATACATCACATTCATCAATGCTTGCCAGGTTACTACAGCGACTGAGATGTTCTGTTACAGCGCCCGATACCTGCTTACAGCGTCTACTAGCGGTCGCTCTGAGCGTCGCTATGCAGACGCTCATCTGGCAATACCTGGCGCTAGTAGTGAATCAGCCTACAGGACATTTTTTATTCCATGGGTTTCCTGCCATAGTAAATTTTAGATTAGAGATCAGTAAGTTGTATCGTGTTAGCCATCGATGTAAGCAGGAAATCCGAGGTTAAGGTAATACCATTTATTGGCTAACTCAATAAGATGGAAAATGCAAGCTTTCGAAGCTGTTCAAGCTTCCTCCCTATTCCTGAAGAAGAAGAAGCTTGAACAGCTTTGAAAGCTTGCATTTTCCATCTTATTGAGTTAGCCAATAAATGGCATTACCTTAACCTTGGATTTCCAGATTAGAGATCAAAAATCTTGAAGGGCTACAGCACTCTTTATAGGTGCAGTCCTCTGAGTCTATGAGAGCCCACAATATAATTAGGGATGAGCGAACCGGTTCGGACGAACCGGAATTCGCTCCGAATTTCAGGGAATATTCGATTCGGCACAAACCCGAATTTTTTTTGGTTCGTGACGATCAATTTTTTCCTGAAATAAAAATAAAAAAATGCCGGCATGGTGGGAGCGGGCAGGCCGGCTGCGCTGTCAGCGGGCCGGCTTCCGCCTCCCGCTGACAGCGTAGCCGGCCTGCCCGCTCCCACCATGCCGGCATTTTTTTTTTCAGATGAGCGATTCGTGAAAGTTCGATTCGGGCGAACCCGAATTTCTTGGGGAAATTCGGTGAATCGCCCGAATCGAACTTTCAAGAAGTTCGCTCATCTCTAAATATAATGGATAAATCGGGAAAGCTTAACCGAGGTTGACCCATAACTATGAGTGAAGCACATGGGGAGGGAAAGCCTCCCACATACAGCCCAAGTCCCCCACCCCAATGTGCTTGCACACACTCAAAAGATACAAAGAAGGGGTGGCAGCTGCTCAGAGCAAACTGAGACCTCTGATTCTAATGTGCATCTCCCAGGTTAGTTAAAGCAGACCAAAACCCACCAAACTTGTGAAATATATTTGGCCATAGCCCCTGCTGATATTCCCTTCATAGGGTGTAGAACTAGAAATGGATCATTTTGTTTTTCCAATCATCCTGTAACACTGTTTTTTTTGCTGTCCCTCTCTGTAAGATGTCAGGTGATCAGTCATTGCATAGGTATGGCAATGACATAATTGCCACATACAACAGTGGCAATGAATGAAGGACGAACCGGAATTCGCTCCGAATTTCAGGGAAAATTCGATTCGGCACGAACCCGAATTTTTTTTGGTTCGTGTCGATCGAATTTTCCCTGAAATAAAAAAAAAAAAATGCCGGCATGGTGGCAGCGGGCAGGCCAGCTACGCTGTCAGCGGGCGGCGGAAGCCGGCCTGCCCGCTCCCACCATGCCGGCATTTTTTTAAAAAGCTAACACTTACCTGCATGGTCGGAGCGTGGAGGCCGGCGCCGCTCTCAGGCGCCCTCTGATGACGCGTCCTCTGATGACAGCTGAGAGCGGCGCCGGCCTCCACGCTCCGACCATGCAGGTAAGTGTTTGCTTTTTAAAAAAATGCCGGCATGGTGGGAGCGGGCAGGCCGGCGGCGGCCCGCTGACAGCGTAGCCGGCCTGCTCGCTGCCACCATGCCGGCATTTTTTTTTCAGATGAGCGATTCGTGAAAGTTCGATTCGGGCGAACCCGAATTTCTTGGGGAAATTCGGCGAATCGCCCGAATCGAACTTTCAAGAAGTTCGCTCATCTCTAGTGATCTTCATGGGGGGAGCAATTCAGGGGATGCTAGTTAAAAATGTGGGTTTTGGTCCGCTTTTGTATCCTTTGTATCTTTAGCTTCGAGGTGGTGATGTCATGCCGGCAGTAACGCGCTCCCAGCTGCCAGCAGGCACTTTGTGGTCACAAGGGAAGCTCATAATGACCAGCAGTGGTGATGGTGTGACACCGGCTAATTATAAATAGAGGATTTCAGTATAGGATATGTCTGTAATTATCAGTCAGCACCACCCCGAGGGCTAATGCGGGCGATGTGAATGCTCAGCTCTCTTACCTCTCATGAGCAATGACTTAAGTGGGTCAGGGAGGCCAATTTAACTGACCCTGCAGCCAATCAAGTCTCTACAGCTTCTAATTATTTGCATACCATCGACACTATCTGTTAAAATGATATGGGTTGTGCCCAGCTTACTACAATTATTTCTCTATTCTAATACATTTATCCAGGGCTGGCTCCAGGTTTATTTGGGCCCTTGGGCGATAGAGTCTAAGTGGGCCCCTTGGCCGTGTGATATGATACCCCATACATGGCGATAAAAGTTGCATGTATGAATATAACATATAACAAAAAAATAAAATAAACTGAAAGAACAAAAGCATAGAGCGAATGACAGAAACAAAGAAAGAATAAAAGGAAGGACAGAAAAAAGCAGGAAAGACAGGAAGAAGCAATGAGAGAAAAAAAACTGAAAAGGAAGGAAAAAAAGAATAATAGAAGGACTGACAGAAAAAAAAATAGAAGGAAAGAAGAAAGAACAAGAAAAAAAGAATAGCAGAACTAAATAGATGGAAGAAAGAATGAATAAAAAAGAATAGAAGGAAAGAAGCAAAGACAGAATAAAACGAATGACAGAAAAAAAGCAGGAAAGAGAGAGAGAAGCAATGGGAGAAAAAAAAAACAGAAGAAAAAGGAAAAAAGGTAGAATAGAAGGACTGACAGAAAAAAACAGAAAGAAAGAAAAAAGGAATAGCACGACAAACACAGAATTAAACCTTACAGGGGGCAGGTGTCTTAGGATCTGGAATTGTGTAGAAAAGGAGTTATAAAGAAAAGACAGACTGGAAAGTGAAACCACCTAACAGGGAGAAGCATAGGACTTGGGAGACTTGGGGAGTCCTAAGGAAGGCCTCAGGATGAAAGAATATCTGAGTAACTTTGACTGACAAGAGACTGACAAAAGTCCAACTGTCCAACTGTGACCAAGCCTGAGCCCACGCCTAAACCTAAGTCTAGGAATTTGTCTGCGATTGTAATTGTGTAGCAGGTAGAAGAGCCGTTCATGTACGGCTTGCAGTTGTCTCTATTGGAGCAAAAATATGATTCCATCGTGAGATCCTGCCTTTGATTCCAGAAGACGTGTGAGTACCTGGGACGGTCACCACCACCTAGAGACCACATGAGGCCACTGAGCACCCTGGGCTAGAAGAATTTCTGCTTCTCACCACCCCTGTGACCCTAGTCAGTGTAGGTAGCACCAGCAAGGAATTAATAGAAACAGAGGCCCAAGTTAAACCAGGAGGACACATCGGGAAGCCTGAGGAGCAAGCTTAGGCCCAGCCATGTGTCAACACTAAAGTACATGATAGTGAGTCCAGTTGTGTTAGAGTAGAGCTACCAAGAGTGAAATGCTGGAACCGTAAAGATCTGTGCTTTGAGTATATTGGATACTGCTGTTGAAGTATTACCCAAAAAAGACTCCGGGAAGTTTAAGGGAATGGATTGTGACTCCTTAAAGTGGATCTAAACCCAGGGTTTTTACTGGGTTTGGTGCTAAACCCTGGGGCACCCTGCTGAGAGAAACCCCCAAGATTGCCCAAAAATACTCAGCTTTGCCCGGTGCTATGGCGCATGTGTGGGTGTGCAGCCAATTAGCGTGCTCAGCTCCATCCGACCCTTTCGGCTAAGAATCGGCTAAGGACTGAATAATGCAGCTGAATGCAGCCAAATGGAAACAAGTGTGTCGAGGGCTGCATCCCTGCTTGCCTTTAGCAGGGGGTGTGCCCTTACCAGCCATTCACAAATGCCTGGCACGGGCAAGCACCTGGCTAAAAGTGTAGTGTAGAGAGGCCACGGTCCAAACATGCACCGATGAATTGGGGATTTGGGGACTCTGGGATGTTTAAGAGAATGGTTTGTGACTCCTTAAAGTGGTACTAAACCCAGGATTTTGACTGGGATGGTGCGCACCCCTGCTGAGTGTAACCCCCAAGATCGCCCATAAATACTCAGCTTTGCCCGGTGCTATGGCGCATGTGTGGGCATGCAGCCAATTAGCGTGCTCAGCTCCATCCGACCCTTTTGGTTAAGAATCGGCTAAGGACTGAAGGAAGCTGAATGCAGCCAAATGGAGACAAGTGTGTCGAGGGCTGCATTCCTGTTTGCCTTTAGCAGGGGGTGTGCCCTCACAGCCATTCACAAATGCCTGGCACGGGCACGCACCTGGCTAAAGGTGTAGCATAGTGCAGCCACGGCCCACGCATGCACCGTTGAATTGGAGATTTGGGGAAGTTTAAGAGAATGCTTTGTGACTCCTTAAAGTGGATCTAATCCCAGGGTTTTGGCTGGGTTTGGTGCTAAAACATGGGGCAATACTGCTGAGTGAAACCCCCAAGATCGCCCATAAATACTCAGCTTTGGCACATGTGCGGGCGTGCAGCCAATCTTCCATGCCTGGCACGGGCACGCACCTAGCTAAAGGTGTAGCGTAGAGCGCACGTGACCCACACATGCACCGTTGAATTGGGGATCTGGTAGGCTTTACTGGGGATTTGTGTTTCACAAAGAGGGGCATCTGAAATCGGGATGCCTCGGGGAGAGGAAATATGAGCGTCCTGGAGTCTTATAGATTCCATGGCTGCCCCTAATGGGTTTTGGTCCTCTGTAGGGAGAAAATTCTGACCCTGCATCAAGTGCCACACCGGACACATCAGGGTCCAGAAGAACTAACTACACGTGACCCCCACCCCATGACTAGACCCAAAGCCGTGGGTGCAACAGCTGCTCTAGTTGCTTTAAAGACACCCTAATGCACAACAATTAGAAAAACAGGTGGATTCCAGCAATACTAATCATAAATACACTCTGATCCAAGTTTTTTCTAACCCTACAATGCCAAGCTTTGGGTTACCTCTATTCATTTCTGCTGTTATCTCTCGCTCTACTGTCTGAGGAGAGGCTTTGAAAAATTATTTTGCCGCAGGGTTTCTGCTGACAGAGTGAAAAGTGGTATCGGCTGACCTTAAATCCCTGGAGAGAAATGCTGAGGGATTCTGCAGTCAGAATCAAACCCATAAATCAGAGGCAGGGGAAGAGCAGGCGACAGCTCACCATTCAGCACAGGAAGAATTGTTGGAGAGCCAAGGTTCTCTATGTGACTGACAGACAATTCACATCCACAGGACCCCGCCCTGGTGGGCCCTATAGAAGCATGCCGCACAATACAAGATAGAAGAAACACCCTTTTACCTGTATATACATTTGTGTATAATGATAGATTCAGAAAGTAATCCATAAGACAGGGGCGTACAAAGGTTCCACAGGGCCCCGTAGCAAAGCCCTATATACTTAAATGTTGCAGCCAAAGGTTTTTTATCGCTTTTGGCCAGGCTGGGCAGTGATGGTATTGTACCAACTACACAACTTGCTGGGCTATGGAAAGAATTGCCATTGGCCACCAAAGCTGGAGGAGAGCCCAAAACAGCGTTCAACAATGTGTGTGTCTTATTGGGCGAATGTGGAATGTAGAAAAAAAGATACTCTTACAAGAGCCTTGCGCTGCGGCCACCGGGAGGCCAGGCGATGAAAGAGCGGCAGCCAGCGAAGTTGCGGCAGTGCCGTCAGCGGCCAGAGCAGGGACAGTTACCCTGCCTTCCCTGCCCGCCGTTCTTTCATTGGCTGGCTGTAAGTATATCTCTTTTTTTATCTCTAGCCTCCACACTATCTGTAATGGGGTGTTTTAGCACAAGATTTGGTTTAGAAATCTAATTTCCTCCTACAAATCCTAGGTGCGTCTTATGAAGCAGAAAATATGATATCCCTCGATTCTATGCCACCTTTTCCAGTGTTGCTGATCATCCCCTGTTGGTGAGGCCAGCCATGAGCAGGTCTGCACACAACACCTTGCATTCGGGGGTTCGGGTCCACTGTAAAATAATCCCATGGCCAAGTGTGAGCATGAGTGGGCCCCTAAAGATGCCAGGGCCCCAGGCAATTGCCTGGGTTTTCTCTGTGCTGGTGCTGGCTATATATATATATATATATATCTATATATATATATATATATACAAAAGCTAAAAGGAAAGACGTACAGTATTAAACATTTTAATCAATTAGAAGAAACAGAAGGTTTCATATCCTTTGTGCTGGGTGGTCTTTATTTGTTTTTAGCCTTTCAATTGTATTACAGCTCTCGCTTTAAATAATGAATATTAAAAACCGAAAGAATTGAATTAGCGAGGGGACAGAAATTGCGAGCTAAAGGCAGACAGAAAAATCTTCCTGCTGCAGGTAGCCTCATGGGACCTGGCCTCCTCCTCCACATTTTCCATCCCGTCTGCTCGGTGGTTTTATGTTTCGCATAGATAAAGCTGTTCTGCGGCTTCTCCGCTGGCATGAGTCACAATGTGCAGGCTGAGCCATGACATCATCCGCCAAAGCTTTCAAGTAGAGCTAAGTGCTCCTCAGAGTTTGGCCTCTGGAATATTAGATGGAGGGGAAAGTGCTTTAGAATTCTGTTGCCAGCGATGATGTGTGTCACATCCCATAAAGTGAAGTGAGAGGTCGCGTCAATAAATGTCAGACCCCCGGCATCAAGCTGAAACGCCATCGGCCGTTCACGAGCTGGAGAACTCTACTTAATTTGGAAGGCAGATGGACTCAACTTGTTAAGGAGCTATCAGTATTAAACTGGGGATCACGCAACCTTTTAATAGTGACAGATGATGGAAAAACACGAGGCCCATTTCATTTGGCACGCTCCTTAATATCCATCTGTTATACATAGAGGTGCTTGGCCTAAGAATCCAGTGTGAAGGAACACTGATGAGACTGATGAGACACTGTACTGGGCTGAGTTTATGGGAACCTGTAAAGCTGGGGGGGTGGACCTAGTCTCTGCTAAGGCGAACAATGGAAAGACACCCCCAAGGACATGTAGCTTCACTCCTCAATAGAGCTACTGGGGGGGGGGGGGGCAAGGTCATTGAGCCACTTATGATTGACTTAGAAACATGGCAGTGATTGCCAGGTGAATCCAGTGATTGCCACCCAGTGGCTGTCTCACCTGGCCTCATTACAGGTGCACCCTGGGTGGCGTATTGAATTCTGTAGCTTTGGGGGGAGGGTTATTTAATTAAAGTGGACCAAAACACAGTATTTTGACTATCCTGGATTTTGGTCCTTGCCCCTGGAACACCCTGATCAGGGGTGCCCCGCTGTGTGAAACCCCCAGGTCACCGAAACAAACTCACCTGTACACAGTCCTATGGCACATGCGCTGCTGCTCGTCTAACCAGCTCACTGGGATGTCCCTTTGTCTAAGGTGAACAGCTCGCGATGACGGCCGCATCCCCCACTGCCCTCTAACAGGAAGCCTGCCTGCATCGGCTATTCACAAATAGCTGGTGCAGGTACGCAACCTGCTAGAGGGGCAGCGGGGATGCGACCGTGGCTCGCGCATGTGTCGAAAATAAAGGTAAGTGTATGGGTGACCTGGGGGGTGGGAGACGTTCCACTTTAAAGCTAACCTGGGCACCCAATGTGCCTGGGCACCCTGGTTGCCCAGCATTAATATGCATGGCAAATAGCTTTGATTGGACGAGAGCCCATGCATGCGTAGTAGGACTAGGGAAAGGGCAATTTTTTATCGGCAATTTCGGGAGTTTCTCAAATCAGGATGCCCCCAGGGCAGGGAACAAAGCTTGGAATAGTCAAAATCCCAGGTTCTGTTCTACCTAAAGGGTAAACTTTATCAACATCCCTTTCCAGTTCATATCTAAAAAATGAAAAGCTTTTTTATCCTATAAAATATTAGTATGTGCAAACAGTAAGTCCCACACAGACATGCATTATGCCATTATTACAAGCAGTGGTACATCTAAACCCCAATAAAGAAAAATGTTTAGTTTCACAAAGAGGTTACCTTTTAAGTGTGAAACATTAGAATAGAATATGTGATTGATCATGTTTTTAGGCCAAATGGACATGTTCAGGTTTCCAGGTTTTGATCGAAGAACAGTCTAGAAATGGATGCCTGTGCAGGGGTCATTGATTTCTAAACATTGACAGGCTGACCTTGTGCAAGAGTAATTATCGAAGCCGAGGAATGGTGAAAGTGTTTTGCATTTGTCTGCACGTACTTTGTCATTTATCCCCTTAAACTACCCAAGTGAGTTTCCTGCCGACTACGCCAAAAGAATAATGTCCTTTTCACATCTATTCTTTCGCACTACATTCGCTTACTGAACATTTGGAGAGAAATGTCAATAAAATGTGTGATTCCACCCTGCAGGACTCGACTGTTTAAACTTGGTGATGCCATATTATTTTTTCTGTTTTGAATGGGTAGTATGTTTTAGATTGTACCAGAAATAACTGAATTTGCATTACAGATTTCAATTTTTTTCGTTTTTAGTGCATTGGTCGGAGCAGTGATTATGCTAATTGAGTTTTATATCCTAACTATGAGATAGTTAATAACTTACTATGTGATATAAATAATATATTTAACATTTACTGTTTTGCCCTACACCAGGGGTACTCAGCCACTTCTTGTAAAGGTCCATTTAAAGGCATCTGGCGAGAGGTGAAGGCCCGAGCAGAGGGCTGTCACGGGGGTAGATAGTTAGAAATCAGCACACGTGGGGAAGGGCTACAGATACGCCAAAATAAAAAGGTAAATCTAAAAAAAGGCTGATTGCCCCCACCTCAAAAATCTTATTGGGCACTGGGAAAAAACAGAAGCTTTTATTTTTGGCCCCACAGAACCTACAGCTCTGGCCCATGGCATACTGCTTTAACCCCTCCCATCTGTGCAGTACTTTATAGCAATGCTAGGTGCCAGGGAGTCATGACACTGACAGGGAGACTAAGTACTACATCACCGATCAAGGGGGCAGCTCTGAGCACGGCAACACAGAAGCAACTGAGTGCAGAGCTGTTAGGGCAGGGGTCCGGAAATCTGGAGTTGAGGTCCACATATGGACCCCGGTCCGCCAGTTGAGTATCACTGCCCTACACTGTTATATATAACATTTATTAGTCATTCTAGCTACCACCAAAAGGTCTATCTGTGGCTGCTGTTAAAATTACACAAGACCTAAGCTATCAATACTCCCATTTCTAGTCCAATCTACCTGGTCCCCAATGCCATCCGCCAAGCCATCCCCAACCCTTCAGGTGCTGAGACCAATTTGGACATTTAATATAAAAAAATGATGCTTGCCCGTACCCTATCGGGAGCAGCCATTACATGTTCGAAGCCACCACCCCAGCTGTAATTGATCGCCTATTCATCCAATCAATGATTCAGCAGCGCGGATGACCGTGGTCTGAGTCTCCCCATGGCCAGTGCAAAATGGTGGGGGAACAAGTGTTGAGATTATACAGATAAGCCTAATTTTTTTTATTCAGGGGACACATTGGAGCTAACTGTCACTCAGCCAGTGGGCTGAAGATGCTGTTTGAGCAGCTGTTGGAATAGATATTTTTTTTCTTTTTGACTATTAGCAGTCTTAATTATTTTTTCTGACCATGGTTTGCCTTTTATCAGTTTACTTACATTTCATATGTTAGCTCCTCACCATATCACAAACTATAGTTCTACCGTCTGTACAGCAAGACTAAGTTGAGCTTTTTATTTCTCTGATCTTTGTCTATTATAGCAATATATTATCAGTATGTAAGTTAGGACAGCTGTTGGGTTTGTGACAGTTAGCAACAGTTGATGGGAGCCTGGTACCTAACCTGGTGCTGCAGTGGGAACAGTGTCCCATGTGTTTATTGGAAATCACATGTAAGACGTCTACTGAAGCCGCTGACTGGTAAAGTTTCTTCATTTGAATTGGCGGCTCTGTGCAGTAGACTAAAGATGACTACGTCTGCCTTTTTTTTTTTGTTGCACCCCCCGCCCTGTCTCAACATCAGAAGAAGAAAGCAGGGTGGGGGATTCTTTTGAATTCTGCAAATCTACCCAGATGGGTACTTTAAAGCGGAAAACCCCACCGCGGCTGCCCCCCTTTGCTTTCCCCTGGAGCATCCCAAACCGGGGTGCCTTGCTGTGTGAACCCCCCTGGGCACCGGTAACTGCTTACCTATTCCCGATCCAAAGGTGAAGGCCTGGGCTCTTGTCCAATTAGAGCCATTTGCCATGCATATGTAATTTGGCAAAGGCTCTAATTGTTTTGATTGGGGAGCACATCACCTGCATCCTCGGGCTGTGCATGCGTTCCTGTCCCAACCATTCAGGGGATGCGCAGGATGCTGCACCGCGGACTATCCATTAAAGTCATGTCATTTGCTGACTGTGATTTGCTGTGTGCCTGTGCATGCGCCATAGGAACAGGAAAGAGGTGAGTTGTTCTGGTCTTTCTCGGGGGATTCACACAGCGGGACATCCCAATTCAGGATGCCCGGGGGGAACAGGGGGTTTTGTTCTTATTTAAAGGTAACATTTTAAGATTTATTTGAATATCCTCTGCGTTGCTCCATGCATACATGTACTTGATCTTGAAATTGCCTGTGTACCTCCATGTCCACCCCGGAGCTTCTATTGTGGGTGTGGGTTTCTTACCTTAAAAGAACTGTCACACATTTAAATACCCACAGCTATTAACTAATTGAATTATTACATTATTAAATTATTAATAATTAATAATAATAATTAATAATTAAATTGTGTAAAAAATACACATACAGCCAAAATAATACAATAACTCCAGGGCAGTCACTACTACAGATATAATATGACCCGGATGAATAAGAACTTTCACAGACTATGGCCTCGATTCATCAAGTGTTGAAAAAAATTCTCATGGAAGAAAAAAATGTATTTCGTGAGAAAAAAAGCCTGAGAATTTCACTGTCGATGAATCACCAGATAGAAAGACAATATAAATCAATGGCGCTTTTTACTACAGTGTAAAAAGGAGTAAAAAGTTCAATACTTTTCTCAGGAGTAAAAAAGTGCCATTGACTTTCATTGTCTTCATATCAAGACTCAGGCTTTTTTCTCATGAATTTATTTTTTTCCTACCATGAGAATTTTTTTCAACTCTTAACGAATCTAGACCTTGATTCTGAGGCCTTCAAGGTTTTGCACCTAAACTACTAAATCCACATGGGTACATCACAGCGCTTTTTTCAGGACCGCTTTGTGTCCTTAGGAAAGATATGGAAGACAGGATTGTCCTCAAACATGTTTGTGGATTTTCCACAATGAATTGTGACACTGATAACATGAAGGGATTATTTTGTAGGACCCAGAGAGTCAGTGTGACATGTCTGGAAGAAATATCAGCAAACAATAATGACTTTTCATCCAGCTTCATAAATAGAAGAAGAAAAAAAGGTACCTGATAATCCTGCTGTGTCAGCTTTAGGAAGGTGACGGGCCTTTAGCACTACCACCGTTAAAGTGTTTGTAGTTGACTGGTAACACAGAGAGATCAGCAATTCCCCGCGTCCTGCCGACTTCTGCAAATCAATAAAAGCCATTTTGTTAAACACGCAAGCCTGTTATACTAACATAAAACAAGCTGACTCACTATGTGCGCCATCACTCCTAATACCAGAAGTCTTGCCACAACACTGATGAGAACAAACATCGATCTCATGCAAAGTATAAAGGTTGTGTATTGTTTTGTATCATTCATTGAAGGCCAAAGGCTGGGATTCAAAAATGTCGTCGTCTTACACTTTTTGACTGTTCCTATCAGCATTTTGGCACTGGCTGAGTCACGGGGAGGCCGATTCATTAATAGCGGCAGGTAGCGACAGTTGAGCGACTGTAGCAGTATTTTCACAGCGCCCGCTAGTAGTCGCTGTGCTTGGCCATTGTTCGGTTGTTGATAGCGACTGAGTCGGTGTGCAGTAATGTTGAATACGGGGTGACGAGTCGCTATTTGACAGGTTCCGCGATGTATGGGTGCGCATGATAGCGACTGGTCAGAGCGACCGGCTCCCACCATATTCATCAAAAAATCACGCTCCAAAAGTTCTTGCGCTGTGAAATGCATGTTTAAACCCCAGAGCGCTGGCGGCGATGTGTTAAAAGTAGTTTTTTAACCCCCAAACCACCATATTTTTGGAAACCAAAAAAAAAAAATTTTAAAGAATTTAGTAATATGAATACAATAATATCAGACCTGTAATATCAATTCTGTACAATTTTATTTTGTCTTTTTTTACCTTAAAAAAATTATCTAACATGGCAGAAGTGGTCACAGAATTTTTCACATTTAAAAAAAAAAAAAAAAAACATTAATAACAATTAATTATTAATATTTAAAGATTGTTCCATTGAAATGCATTGGAGAGCGCCAGGTAGCGAGAGGTCATACCTGTCGCTGTTCAAGGTCGGACGCTGGCGCTGTGGGCTGAGGCTGGAATAATGATGAATGAGTGGCTATCTGGCGCTATCTCAGTCGCTAAGCAGGATCGGCTTGATAAATGTGTGATTGTGGTGGGGAGCCGGCGTTCTCGTGGCGGTGCCCGTCATTACCGGTCGCTCACCCGTCGCTACCTGTCGCTATTCCTTCATAAATAAAGGCCTATGTCAGGATTCACACTTACTCTATGTCGTTGCAGTTGTTTCTGTTCCAGTTGCAGGTCAGGTAGGGATTCTGAACAGGTGTAAAGGGAACCAAAGCTGGAACAGCAAAAACAACTGCAACTGCTTTCTCCTGGAGACACAGAATTCACCAAATTGGTCTTTGACTTTGTGCGAGCTTCTGTACTCAATGTTCATGCACAAAATCTTGCACGCACAAGCACATGAGTTTGCATGTGTAGAGATGTTCACAACAGGCCCGTCCAGGCATTGGTTCCAATGCGCTTGTACCAACTTCTGCGCATAATGATTGGGCAACTGTGCATGCATGAAGGCCTTTACACTGAGAACGGAGTCGCCGAGATGGCCCCAGACAATCTTGATAGGATCCCACCTGCCTCTATTCCAGTTAGTGGAGGTTCTTTGTTCTGTTCTCTGACCATTGTTTTGGATACCCGACTACTCTTGCTGCCTTCCTCTTGATCTCTGCTTTGGACTCTCGACCTTGGTTTTTGCTGCCAGCTGACCACCTTTGCTTCAGACTTCGATAGCAAATTACAGCCACCTACTTACAACCTTGGCCTACAATATGAACTACACTACTCATCATCTGCTCGCCCAGCTCTTGCTTGTCTGTCCAGATACTCTTTGCCCAGATTGCACCCTCTAGGGCTTTACAGCTGTCTTACCTATCCTCCCTTGTGGGTCTCTAGTAAAGACAAAAGTTGCCCTTAGGTTCCAAACTTTGAGTCAAGTGTTTTTACAGTAGCCTCTGTTGTCTTCTCTATGCAGCAGTAAAACCCTAGCTCCCCATAATAAGGACTCTATTGTTCACCCAGTATGATAGACTTAATTTGATGGGAGTCTTATCACCCTCCAGGTCGGGGTACTCAGACTGGCGTCATAGCACCTTAAATACTTGAAGTGGTATAGCACTTTATATTGAGGTCTAAGGTTAGTTGTTGCTGTTTAAGGCAAAGGTGAGCACTTAAATTCATTATCCAAGCCCAAAATAAAAAAAAACTCACCTTTTACCCCTGTGGATAATCACTTTTAGGCCATACACGAATGGTATATCCAAGTTCTGCGCTGTCCGGCACGGTGGCCTTACTTCTGCATTCTCGACAGAGCAGCGCCCCTGCCATCAGTCACAGTGATGCATTCACTGCAATGAATGGAATGGGTGTGTCTGTGTCACTGTAAATGATGGCAGGAACTGGTGCCACGTCATGCAAATGCATAAAGCAATGGGCGATCAGGCCAGGGACTTGGATCCACTTATAAATAAGATTCACAGTGCCAGGCCTGGAAGTGAGGGTGGTGGAAAAAAGGTGAGCATGGCACTTTTTCAGCTGAAATTGGCCTTTTCCTAATACTTGTTGTCAAACTGGAAATGATTAAATGTTTCTTTTGGCCTCACTGACAGTTTTGTCCACTCTAGGTCCACTATTAAACCAGCCTTCCTCTAACTCAAGACTTGATGGTCACCACTAGCAGAGATCTAGCACTTGGCACTGCCAGCTCCATGCATTGAATTAAAGTGAAACAGAATCCATGGAGATCGGACCAGGAATCTGTGTGAAACCCCCCAGGTCGCCCATAAACTCACCTTCTTTTCTGGTCCAACAGCGCAGGTGTGAGCCATGGCCGCATCCCTGCTATCTCTCTAGCAAGGTGCGTGCCCGCGCCAGGCATTTGTGAATGGCCAGTGGGGGCACGTTCCCTGTTACAGGGTAATGGGGGATGCAGCCGGCAGCGCACTCAGATCCACTCGTATTAGATGAGTTCCTGGACAAAGGGGCTTGAGCGGATCTGAGTGCGCTGATTGGCTGAGCAGACCGCGCATGCGTCGTAGGACCAGGAAGAGGCGAGTTTGTTCAGGCGACCTGGGGGCTTTCACACAATGGGACACCCCCGATTGGGGTGCCCCGGGGGTAAGGACCAAAGCCCAGGATAGTCAAAATCTTGGGTTTTGCTCCACTTTAATGTTAAGTCAGGAATGCGGAAGCCTCCAGTGCTTTCCCCAGTTTACCCAACCTCGCAGCTGGTTTCAAATCTGCCATTGACCTCTTTGGGGGCTGGGGGAGCCAATCATCAGTATTTTATGGGGCAGGGGGAACAACGTGCATGCAAAGCCACAGGTACTTAACCTGCGGCCCGGGGGCCACGCGTGGCCCTCAGAACTATCTGATGTGGCCCCTGACCTGCTGTGGGGAAAGTGGGAGGGATTAATAGAACTGGCGTGTAAAGGTAGGGTTAAATAGGATAGGCAATGTCACAGAAAGTGTTTTACAAAAGGGTGGCGGTGGCTTGGAGGCACCTGGTAACATTGTATGACACCCAACCCTGGGTGGAATCTTTGGCACAATAATTTGATAAATCATTAGTGAGAGCTTAGATGGGTTGAGCATTGGGAAAATGGGACTAGTGACGGAGGGCTATAAACAATTAATCCATATACTGTATCCAGACGTCAGTCTGGCTTTTGCTAGTGTGTGGGGAATGTTACATCTAAATGTGGTGGAAGAACATACAAGTGGAGTTTGTGGAGACAGTAGGTATCCTGATTATTGTAAATCTTCATTATGTTTTTCCAAATTAAACAATTCTGAACTTACTTATTGTGGCCCGCGACTTGGTTCCAAGTAATTTAAGTGGCCCGCGCTTCTCAAAAGGTTAAGCACCCCTGTGCAAATCTCTCAATTCTGATGCTTTAAATTACTTTACTGTGTTGTTGTTTGGAACCGTTTCCAATTGTTCCATATTATGTGGGTTCTATGATCTGTTCATGTCAAATGTGGCTCCTCACCAGGCCTCAATGCTGAATGTAGCTCACATGGTAAGAAAGATTGGGGACCACTACATGGACCAAAGAAGGCTTTCCATTTTCAGTGAAAGTAAAAAACTTCTTTACAAAAGTCCCTAGAAGCAGATTAGGGGTTTCCCAATTTGCAGTAAGAGTCTTCTAAACCTATTCTATCGTTGCTGTGTTTGCTAAGGCCCTTATTAATGAAGAAATAGCGACAGGTAGCGAATGGTGAGCGACCGGTAATGACGGGCACCGCCACAAGAACGCCGGCTCCCCACCACAATCACACATTTATCAAGCCAATCCTGCTTAGCGACTGAGATAGCGCCATATAGCGACTCATTCATCATTATTCCAGCCTCAGCCCACAGTGCCAGCGTCCGACCTTGAACAGCGACAGGTATGACCTCTCGCTACCTGGCGCGCTCCAATGCATTTCAATGGAACAATCTAATATTAATAATAAATTGTTTGAAATTTTTTTTTTTTTTTTTTTTTTTTAATGTGAAAAATTCTGTGACCACTTCTGCCATTTTAGATCATTTTTTTAAGGGAAAAAAAATAAAAAATAAAAATTGTGCAGAATTGATATTACAGGTCTGATATTAATGTATTCATATTACTAAATTATTTAAAAAACTTGTTTCTTTTGGTTTCCAAAAATATGGTTGTTTGGGGTTAAAAAACTACTTTTAACCCATCGCCTCCAGCGCTCTGGGGTTTAAACATGCATTTTACAGCGCGCTAATTTTTTGAGCGTGATTTTTTAATGAATATGGTGGGAGCCGGTGGCTAGGGCCAGTCGCTATCATGCGCTCCCATACAGCGCGGAACCTGTCAAATAGCGACTCCTCACCCAATATTCAACATTACGGCAAACCGACTGAGTCGCTATCAACTACCGAACAACGGCCAAGCACAGCGACTACTAGCGGGCGCTCTGAAAATGCCGCTACAGTCGCTCAACTGTCGCTACCTGTCGCTATTAATGAATCGGCCTCCCCGTGTCAATGCTCTGTTATGGAGCTGTCAATCATATCCCCATGAAAACTGCTTTCCATTAGAAACCCCTCAAATAATCAACCAGCTTCTGACTATTCCAGTCCAGGATGGGGACTCATGTGCTAAAAGAGAGATACCCCTCCACAGTTCAGCATCAGGTATGGATCATTTACCAGCATCAACACCACCTCAGACATCAAAACAAGAAAATTGATTAATTATGGCGTAATCTGTTGATTTATTTAAAGCGGACCAAAACCCCCATTTTTAACTAGCATCCCCTGAGTTTCTCCCCCTATGAAGAGTACCTTTTGCTAATTTCATGTCAATTTAATGCTACATAATGCTGCTTGTTTTAGCTGTAAAGCTCCGCCTCCGCCATTCATTGCCACTATTGTGTGTGACAATGATGTCATCGCCACATCTATACAATGACTGATCACCTGTCATCTCACACCAAGGAACAGCAAAAAAATCAGTGTTCCAGGACAATTCAAAAAGAAAAAATATCCATTTCTACACCGTGATGAGGGAGTATCATCAGGGGCTTTGTCCAAATGTGTTTTACAAGTTTAGTGTGTTTTGGTCCCCTTTAAATTTATGGGTTTTTCAAATATAGTTAGCAATATTTATGTTTCAGAGTCACAACTCTTCGGGACCTGACAAACGATGAGTCCCTACTAGAATTCCCTGCTTCATCCAAATGATGACATCACCCTGTCCCAGCCACCCTGCTGTGCATAGAAAGTCTAGCTGGAAGACGGGGGTTTGGAGGGAAGGGGTTTCACCAATTACAAATTCATTTTTAGCATCCAAAGTACATAGTATCACGTACCATTTAGCTGATATTAGGATATAAACATGGGGCTCTCTTGACAGTTACTAGCAAGGCAATAAAGGAGACCTCTCCTCTTTTTAAGATTATGAGGCCGATTCATTAATAGCGCCAGGTAGCGACAGATGAGCGCCAGTAGCGTTATTTTCACAGCGCCCGCTAGTATTCGCTGTGCTTGGCCGTTGTTCGGCTGTTGACAGCGACTCAGTCGGTGTGCGGTAATGTTGAATACGGGGTTAGGAGTCGCTGTTTGACAGGTTCCACGCTGTATGGGAGCGCATGACAGCGAATGGCCATAGCGAACGGCTCCCAGCATATTCATTAACAAATCACGCTCAAAAAATTATTGCGCTGTGAAATGCTTGTTTAAACCCCAGAGCGCTGGCGGAGATGGGTTAAAAGTAGTTTTTTAACCCCCAACCATATTTTTAGAAACAAAAAAAAACATGTTTTTACAAACATTTTGTAATATGAATACATTAATATCAGACCTGTAATATCAATTCTGCACAATTTTTTTTTTTTTTTTTACCTTAAAAAAAATATCTAACATTGCAGAAGTGGTCACAGAATTTTTGCCATTTAAAAAAAAAACAAAAAACATTAATTAATTAATTAAGAATATATAAAGATTGCTCCATTGAAATGCATTGGAGAGCGCCAGGTAGCGAGAGGTCATACCTGCCGCTGTTCAAGGTCGCTCGCTGGCGCTGTGGGGTGAGGCTGGAATAATGATGAATGAGTCGCTATCTGGCGCTCTGTCAGTCGGTAAGCAGGATCGGCTTGATAAATGTGTGATTGCGGAGGGGAGCCGGCGTTCTCGTGGCATTTCTCGTGAGTGTCATTACCGTTCGCTCACCATTCGCTACGTGGCGCTATCCCTTGTTAAATAAGGGCCTATGTGAAAGGGAGGATGTCCTTCATAAAAGGAGACACGAAAAGAGACCTAATGGGCAAGTTTGACAATGGAAACAATATCGTATCCACTTACACCAGCCAAATGTCTCACACATAAGATCAGAAAATAAGTTCCCCATCAGATATTATTTCACTGCCTACTATAGCAAATCTTCCATCATTAACTTGGTGGTACTAATGAGGAGTCAACATTTCTACCTCAATGAATAGGGTTGCCACTTGGCCAGTATTTTTTTTTTTACTTTACTGACCACGGGCCTGGCGGTGCTGGTATTTTATTTTATACTGGGCATTTTAACTTTGGGTATACTTTTCCAATCGTCAAT
The DNA here is from genome assembly GCA_027917425.1 of Gastrophryne carolinensis. Taxonomy (NCBI): domain Eukaryota; kingdom Metazoa; phylum Chordata; class Amphibia; order Anura; family Microhylidae; genus Gastrophryne; species Gastrophryne carolinensis. The sequence continues at coordinate 631,190,253 of CM051234.1, read as the reverse complement.
TAAACAGGTAAAAAACAAATACCAGCACCGCTAAGCCAGTGGCCAGTAAATTAAAAAATAAATACCGACCAGGAGGCAGCTTTAATGATGGACCATTCTGGGCAGAAGTTGGCAATGTGGACCATCACATTTGGGTAAATGGAAAGAGGCACCTAGGAAAACCCAAATAGGACAAACCCTATCGAATAAAGCTTCAGGTCAGTTAGAACTGGCAGAAGTAATGGCTAAACTGAAAGGACTAAGTATGATATGGGATCCAAGGGGTGTCAAAGGAGGGGGACTGTATAAAATAAAAAGATAGGAAACATATATATAATGAAAATTAACTGAACAAGAGGAACCTGAGAACAAGGATATCAAAACTATATATCTCACAATCTGGAAAGACGATCAGCCAGCACTCCAAAAGATATTGTATTCAAATCCAACAGGTCGATATCACAGCAAAGACCAAAAAGATCCAACAAAATCCAACGTTTCTAGCGCCCCTTCATCAGGTTGCAACAACAAGCAAGCTTGAATTCCACACTGCCTATATGGGGAATGGGAGAGGGGAATGCCACACTGCCTATATGGGGAATGGGAGGGGGGAATGCCACACTGCCTATATGGGGAATGGGAGGGGGGATGTCACACTGCCTATATGGGGAATGGGAGGGGGGAATGCCACACTGCCTATATGGGGAATGGGATGGGGGAATGCCACACTGCCTATATGGGGAATGGGAGGGGGGAGTGCCACACTGCCTATATGGGGAATGGGAGGGGGTAATGCCACACTGCCTATATGGGGAATGGGAGAGGGGAATGCCACACTGCCTATATGGGGAATGGGAGGGGGGAATGCCACACTGCCTATATGGGGAATGGGAGGGGGAATGCCACACTGCCTATATGAGAATGGGAGAGGGGATGCCACACTGCCTATATGGGGAATGGGAGGGGGGAATGCCACACTGCCTATATGGGGAATGGGAGGGGGGAATGCCACACCGCCTATATGGGGAATGGGAGGGGGGAATGCCACACTGCCTATATGGGGAATGGGAGGGGGGAATGCCACACCGCCTATATGGGGAATGGGAGGGGGGAATGCCACACTGCCTATATGGGGAATGGGAGGGGGGAATGCCACACTGCCTATATGGGGAATGGGAGAGGGGAATGCCACACTGCCTATATGGGGAATAGGAGGGGGGAATGCCACACTGCCTATATGGGGAATGGGAGGGGGAATGTCACACTGCCTATATGAGAATGGGAGGGGGAATGCCACACTGCCTATATGGGGAATGGGAGGGGGAATGTCACACTGCCTATATGAGAATGGGAGAGGGGATGCCACACTGCCTATATGGGGAATGGGAGGGGGGAATGCCACACTGCCTATATGGGGAATGGGAGGGGGGAATGCCACACTGCCTATATGGGGAATGGAAGGAGGAATGCCACACTGCCTATGGGAATGGAAGGGGGGAATGCCACACTGCCCATGGGGAATGGGAGGGGGGGATGCCTCACTGCCCATGGGGAATGGGAGGGGGAACGCCACTCTGCCTGTAATTGGTGATTCTGCACCTTGCTTATTAATTGGTTTTTGGGGGGATGGTGTTTTAGCACAACATTTGGTTCAGAATATTTATTTTCTCATTTACTTCCTCCAAATCCTAGGTGTGCCCTATGGGCAGGTGTCTCTTATAGGGCGAAAAATACGGTATATATATATATATATATATATATATATATATATTATGCAGCATTATTTTCTTAAAGAAAATAATTTATAAAAAAATATCCAGAAGAGAACATCTGGAGCTATTCATACAACATATACAATAATATAGTAATATAAATAGCATATAAAAAAAAATATATATATAAACAAAAAATAAAAGTCAATTCCGTATAGCCTATATAGAAAAGATTAATTCTATAAAGCTCAAATCCAAACTGTGGATTAACGGATACATTATATAATGAAGACCATTTTAATAACCGATCTAGGGAACAAGTAAATTAGTATATGAAGAAATAAAATCCAGGTCCAGAAAAAAGATTTAAAAAAATCCCTATATTGATTTGATTATGCTTCACTATAACAGGTGTAAAAATACTTAATAATCTTTACTTTAACTGTGTTCTAATAAAGGGCAAATAGTGGGTTAAATGTTCATTTGTACAACTAAGCCTTTTTTAATAATAGATTAATGCCCAATCTAGGGAACAAATATAGTAAATTGGTATATTACCTGAACATTCCTCTTATTGATTTCCTTGTTCATCAACACTCTTCCGTCAGCCAGCTCGATTCCTGCCAGAGGGAAGGAGACCTCTCCAATGACATCATCTCTTGAGAATCTGTCAAAACTAAGGACAATGAAGTGGAGGACCAAATCTTGCACCTGGCTGTAAGGAATTCCATAAAACGTGAATGTCTCGTCAAACGCCGGGTCAAGGGTTTTCCGGAGGACTCGCGTTTTCACCTTGTGTTTTTTCTCTGGAAGGATAGTCATTTTTATGTAGGGATCTGAAGTCATGGATTGCTCATCCATGGCCGGAAGGGAACGAGCTTCCTTGATGTTGACCACAAAAGCTTTCTTCTCAAAATTATACTCTAAGGAAAAGAAAAGGGATCCCAGCTTATCTTGTTTGTCCTCAGAAGACAAAGACAAGCTGGACTGGGTACTCTCGGAAGATACAGAATCTTTGTCTTTCTCGGATAATTGAGGCTGTGAAAAATCCTCAAGATCCGGAGAGCTCCTGACTTTATTTGCTTTTGGAAAATTGCCGTTTAAGTCTCTTTTTTCCAAGTCAAGATGAAGAGATGTCTTTGATATCAATGATTTGGGGCTTAACTCAGTTTTTTCATCTGCCCCAAATTTCTTTTTGCTGTTTAGATTTTCGGGGTATATGTCAACGCCTTTTAACACGTGTACAAACTTATACGGAGGGGTGTTGTTGGTTTTTGTCGATTTCCGTTGGCAACAAATCCAGGAAAACAAAGAGACTGTAAAGACGAGACCAAATGCACTTACGAGTCCAACCATTGCAGGAATTCCATCTATAAAAAAAAAAAGGAAGAAATAAAAAAATCAATTAACGTGTATGATTATAAAACACAGACTAATGAGACATTAATTCATCTTTGATGCCAAAAAAGAATTATCATTTCATTGCAGCTGAACTGAAATAGAATCAACGCTCCATCTGCTGGTGATGCTCAGCAATAAGGCTTGAGCTCTGGACGGATGCAGGTTTAGTCGGAATGTCTGTTATCATGACATCCAATGTAGCGTTAAAAAGCAAAAATAATTACAACATATAGGTTTATAAATTGTGTTAAATTTGTTTACGAAGGACTAGATCACAAGGTACGTTCAGGTTGTTTTTTGTACCTTAGCACCAGAACCAATCTGGGTCTCATTGTTATTTTTCCATAGGATTTGCAAAGTCATGTACATTAATGTCTTGGGATTCATGTTAAATAATTTTTTCCCTGAAATAGTAAAAAAAAAAACCCTCCTTCTTCTCTATCCTCCGGTGTCCCATAGCGTTCCCTGCTCTGCAGCTGGGCAGAAGACACTCTGCCCTGCCAGCTCACCCACCAGTGCTTTCCACTGCAGGGAGGGGCCCTTTATATCCTGATGACTGAGCTGCCTGGGGACACCCTCATGCTTCCTTTTGCTCTTAAACATTAAAAAAAACAGTGTTGGGTCCTGCCTCTTTGGAAAAAAACGCACGTCACCAATTATGTGGGCTTTTAGGCCAGGGCTCGGAGGCCAAGTGGCCCCCAGCCCTAAAGACCAGGGCTGGATTATGAGGAGGCGTAAGGAGCCCCGGGGCCTCCACCACTTGCCTTGCAAACGGAACCTCCACCAACCTTTAGGTTATGGTCTGGTCCAGGAGGCCTTTTGGTCTGATGGGCAGCGGGCTGGCAACAAAGCTATCAGTGGCAGTGGGGCCCCCTGCCCCTGGGAAAGCCTTTCTTTGTTTTTGCAAACCTGCAGCCAAAGCCACCACAGAGCAGGATGGAGAGTTTAGAGCAGCTAAGCTGCCGTCAGCAACGCAACAGTGATGGGTGCAGAGCTGTCACTGCACATAAGCCACCAAGCACAGCCGCTGGCAGCTCAATGCAGGGAACTCGACAACTACATTACCCCCCACCCAGAATGGCAAAGCAGGAGTTACCGCGCCACATGCACCCGCACAAGGGGGGCACAAGGAACTCAATCTGAGGTTCAAGTAAGTGGGTGGGTGCCAGACAACCACCAATCAGTTACTTGGCTGGACTATTATTTTAAAGGGAAAAAAATACTGTATCTGGGGCCTCCACCAGATTTTGTGCCCAGGGGCTAAAGACTACCAGCCTACATAGCTTACACGGGCACTGGGCTCTTCTGCACCCCCCTGGCTAGTTGGCGTGCAAGTATTCAGGTCCTTTCACAAGTTGTCATACTCGGGTGTCAGTATGTGATGAGAGGCTTTGGGGCAAAACAGAACAAATTAAAATGGTAACAGAGGGAAGAACAGAGCAATGACCAGGAAACATGGAGCCATTTATAAAGTGCTCCATTCATATCTATATTCTGTGACATTTTGCATCATTTTGCTGACATTAGAGATTGCCTTATATGGATCTCATATGATTAAAGTGACCTGAAAACACCGGTTTGATGGTTGAGGGTTCTACTTGGCGCTAACTGTCGCAGACATAGAGTGATGCAGTGGTCAAACCGTTGGTGCTAAATGGCACACAGACAAGCACTGAATAAATAGCTAATGTAGCAAAGGAAAGCTGTGTGAGGGAAGCTGTTACAATGTATCTCTATGACGGCGGCTGCCGCAAAAGCACTCAGGGGATACAATGTATACAATGTATTTTATTCAATGATGAGTCATTACAGCTAAAGGCTTACTACTTCCGAAACAAAGACGGGGGATCCCACGTTACCCCCCCTAGACCCTGCAAACACAGAAACCCCACTGAACAATAATCAAATGTATGAAAAAGTAATAAAGTTTATTAAAGCATATATCTACATGTATACACAAACAACACTACAGGACAAACCTAAAATCATTTTAAAAAACATATGACAATGCTAACAACGAGGAGAGGGAAAAGGGGGGGGGGGACAACACACTGTCACCACTGCTCTAAAATAATATAAACAATGAATAAATACAGGACCTGCCCAAAACAATACCATAAATCCTATACTACTTCCTACTACTAATATAAATCCTTGCTACTTCTGGCTAAGATAGATAGAGAGTCAAGCTGGCCCACCAGAGTACCAGAGGATCCTCCAGTGGATCCCAGGCACTGACCTAGGGCTACTATCAGAACAGTACAACAGATCCATGGAAAAACAAAGTTTCTTGCTCGCCTAGAGTTACTTATTCAGCAGGTTACATTTGTTATTTGGACAATCAGCATCAGTTATTTTTTTTAAATCATGCAGCATTCAAATTATCAGCAGCACTTGTTCAGTTCAGATTTTTTTTGCCACTCAAGTAAACCTGCATAGGGCTTCTGGGGGTTTTACACAGTGGGACATCCCAATTCGGGATGTCCCAAGGAATGGATCTCGGACTCTGATGTTCCCCTTTAATGCTGGATGTCACTGTTCTATGCCAGGAGAGCACAGGCTATCTATTCATTCACAGTACAGTTAGATGTAATGCCTATGTGCACGAGCCCTAAAAATAAGCCAGTATTATGTACATGTACTGTAACAGCTGAAGTCCATTCAGGTGGGCCCCAGAAACCCCAGGCCCTTATTTATGAAGGAATAGCGACAGGTAGCGAATGGTGAGCGACCGGTAATGACGGGCACCGCCACGAGAACGCCGGCTCCCCGCCACAATCACACATTTATCAAGCCAATCCTGCTTAGCGACTGAGATAGCGCCATATAGCGACTCATTCATCATTATTCCAGCCTCAGCCCACAGCGCCAGCGTCCGACCTTGAACAGCGACAGGTATGACCTCTCGCTACCTGGCGCTCTCCAATGCATTGCAATGGAACAATCTTTAAATATTCATAATTAATTGTTAATTTTTTTTTTTTTTTTAAATGTGAAAAATTCTGTGACCACTTCTGCAATGTTAGATACTTTTTTTAAGGTAAAAAAAAAAATAAAAAAAAATTTGTGCAGAATTGATATTACAGGTCTGATATTAATGTATTCATATTACTAAATTCTTTAAAATTTTTTTTTTTTTGGTTTCCAAAAATATGGTGGTTTGGGGGTTAAAAAACTACTTTTAACACATCGCCGCCAGCGCTCTGGGGTTTAAACAGGGTGATTTTTTGATGAATATGGTGGGAGCCGGTCGCTCTGACCAGTCGCTATCATGCGCACCCATACATCGCGGAACCTGTCAAATAGCGACTCGTCACCTTGTATTCAACATTACTGCACACCGACTGAGTCGCTATCAACAACCGAACAACGGCCAAGCACAGCGTCTACTAGCGGGCGCTGTGAAAATACTGCTACAGTCGCTCAACTGTCGCTACCTGCCGCTATTAATGAATCGGCCTCCCAGTTTGACACTGTCACAGCCTGTGCTCTGATTGGAGTAAGTAGTGTGGCTCGCTGTGGCACCTGGGTTGGTGCGGCATGGTGAGGTATGTTTCTTTGTGGGGCTGTTGCCACAGGCAGAGTGAGGCAGCTTGCACTGGGCCCCCTTCTACTATGGGCCCGGTAGCAGTTGCCTCCCCTGCCTTTACTGTTTGTATGCCAACGTCTTCTTGACCACAATGTATTTTTTAAAGGAAGAAGAAGTAATTATGCACATTTAAAACATCCCACTAGTGCACCCACCCAAAAAATAGCACAATGTATAGAGGTGTTACTTTGTACGTGATTAGACTGAATATATTATCACCTCTTTTATATATAGTGTAATGCTAAGCTGAGAATTCTATCCCAGAAATGTTGTTTTCACATCTGATGTGATAAAAAAACAGAATAATGAGCCACCCATCCATCACAGTGAACTGGGGGGGGGGGGGGGGGTGTATGGGTCAGGTCAGCAAAAAGGTTATTCTTATTTTTTTTAACAAAGAAGATAATAGCATAAATGAATAAAATATATATATAGGGGCCTTGATTCAATAAAGGTAGAAAAAAAATCTCATGGTGGTAAAAGATTCAATTCATGAGAAAAAAGCCTGAGAATGTCACTGTTGCTGAATCACCAGCTAAGAAAACAATGAAAGTCAATGGCAGCTTTTTTACTCCTAGGAAAAGTAGAGAACTGTTTACTCCTTTCTACACTGTAGTAAAAGCTGCCATTGACTTTCATTGTCTTTTTATCTAGTGATTCAGTAACAGTGACATTCTCAGGCTTTTTTTGTCATGAATTTTTTTTTTTACTACAATGAGAATTTTTTTCTACCTTTATTGAATCGAGGCCTTCATGTTAACAATAAAAACTGGAGGATGAAGGGGGAACGAAAGTTACTCAGAGTAAAAGAGATCAGAAAATAATACATTCATTTGTTATATGGAAGAGGAGCGCTGCAGCAGAGTTACACTTTCTTTTACAAGTTTTCATACTCTGGTGTCAGTATGTGATGAGAGGCTTTCGACCAAAAGAGAACAAATGAAAATGGTAACAGAGGGAAGCACAGAGCAATAACCGGGAAACATGGAGTCCCATTTATAAAGTGCTCCATTCTGTTCCATTCTGCTCCATTCTGTGCCATTCTGCTCCATTCTGCTCCATTCAGTGCCATTCTGTGCCATTCTGCTCCATTCAGCTCCATTCAGCTCCATTCAGCTTCATTTTGTGCCATTCAGCTCCATTCAGCTCCATTCTGCTCCATTCTGTGCCATTCAGCTCCATTCTGCTCCATTCAGCTCCATTCAGCTCCATTCTGCTCCATTCAGCTCCATTCAGCTCCATTCTGCTCCATTCAGCTCCATTCTGCTCCATTCTGTGCCATTCAGCTCCATTCTGCTCCATTCAG